>JAPKLY010000028.1:2285092-2316416 GCA_026898435.1 Prunella vulgaris
ATATGCTGGATTTAAGCAGACCAGATTGTGAGATTCAGTTGATGAAGATGAGAAGATCAACTGAGGTTGAAAGTCTGCTGATTTGAAAATCTACTCCAAAAGAGCTTTTTTTTTGTCTTCCGCAATTGGAATTTAACAAAGATCCCCAAAGGTTAATTGATTCCAGATCAAGGCAAAATCAACAAGTCAATCAAACCGGAGTTCAAATTAGAATGAAGATTTGGCCAGATAAGGAAATGAGACAAATTGGAATCAGTCGAGATCAATTGCTCTTAGGTTGATTGACCTTATTTTATGGGGTTTTTAAATTATAGTTAACTCCCAACAACTAATCTTTGAGACTTATTAAATAGAAGTGTGAATGAGAGGCTCAATATAAAAAGCAACATACGCGAATTAAACTTACAGAAATGCTGCCAAACTTACTTCACACTCACAAGTTCATCAAGCACTCATTCTTTGTAAGACTATGTAAAAGTCAGTAAGCTAGTTGATTGTTTTGATACTAGCATTTTGAAAGAAAGCAAGTACTCTCTCGTAATTAAAAGGGAAGTGTGTAAGTAAGTGGGTAGACCAATTTCATTTATTAGATCGAGTGGACGTAGGAAGGCTGGTGTCAGAAACACTATAATCTCTTGTCTCTTGATTTAGATTTTGCTTCATATGTCATCTTGAGTCAATAGATAGAAAGATCTTTATCTGTGAGTGATTTTTGACGGAGTATGTATGTTCATACACCTAGCCTTTTCAGATTTGGTTTAGTTTATCAAGTGTTAGTTTCAGTTGTGAAAAACCCTGTCTTGGAATTATTCCACACAATATGTGTATTTGTTACTTCGTTATAGTGAAAGTTTCATCATAAAGCTCGGACTATAAATTAATTTGTGTAAAAAATTTATTCCATTTGTACTTAGTCTTCCGCTGCATAATATTTCTATTAATCTGGTTTTCATAGTGTTTTAGCATTACAATATTTTTACTTAACTTATCCTACACATCTTCAAATATACATATTAAAATTACCAAACTTTAGTATTATACACTATACTTTACATATATTAAATTCATATAATTTCATAAATAGTAAATGTAGGAAATGTAGAAAATTTATCGTGAAACAACATAGTTCACAATTTTTCTCGAATTTGCATACTCTGATTTCAAGGATTTATTTCTCTCCCATCTCAAGTATATCATCATGATTTTTGGATATGTTCAACTTAATCATTAATAAATTAAACATATTTAATATTGTAATTTTAATATGTCTAAAAATATGAAGAACAGAAAATCAAAATCACTGTTCAATAAGCATACGGGAATGAACACATAAACTTCAACAATTTATTTCTCTTTCGTTTCAAGTCCGATCATCACGAAAATTGGACATTTTATAGGACACTGCTGATGGAACATGTGTAAATATTTCATAATTTACTGGTTGCTATAATATGGAAAAGACATTCGAAAAATCAAAATATCACAAGAGAATAAAATCAATGTTCTAAAAATTGCTAGTCGTTTGTCGGTCGGATCACTAGGGTCTAGCGACTAGTCAGGGATTAGTCGGGGACTAATTAGAAGCACCTAAATGGTAAATATAATTAATTACTTAATAAATTAATAATACATTAATGTACGTAAAATAATAAAAAAAAATATCACCACCTTTCAATATGAAAATTATAAGTGATAACAACCGTGAAACTCAAAATTTAATAAAGTGATAATTTAAAAATCAAAAGGAAATTATTGTTTTAGTTATTTTAATTTTATTTTATTAAAATTACTTAGGGTTCGCCCGAAAAAAAAAATTAAAAGGGAGAAACATGCCTAATCGGGAATGACTTAGTCGGAAATTAATCGATCTAATCATTGTCTAGTCGGTCTAATCACTGTCTAATGGGCTCTAGGCACCGACTACTATCCCTAAATGTTTTCTTTATCGACTTGGTATAAATCGGGTCGGTCAAAGGCCGACTAGCGACTAGTCGCCGACTAACTGTCAAGTCGGCCGACTTTTAGAACAGTGGATAAAATATTGAGTGTAACCTCTTGCGGTTCCCTTCTTGGATGCTTGGTCTTGGGCGAAAATTTCAAGAATTATAAGCATCCTTGATGTTGTTGAAGGTGGTGTTTAGCTCTTTCAGAATGTAAATGAGCATAAGTCTCTCTCTTATGGAAGAAGTGAAGCTAACCTTGAATAGAAGAGAAGAAATGAAGCTCTTGTGCATCTATGGCTGCATCTTATGGGGGAATAACATTGGGTTAAAGTTGTTCTTGTTCTACATAAAAGGCCAGAATAGCCAGGCTATCAGGCAGGGTCTTACGACCTAACCTACTAAAAGTATGGTCTGATTTGACCTATTTAACAAATAAGCAAGGTTTAAGTCTTTTAGCCTACTTAGTTAAATAGTCCATGCCTTGACTTTTTTAGAGCTTTTTATGTCCAACAATCCGGTCTATTTAACTTTATATATACAAAAGATGTTAAACTGACGCGGGTTGGTGGGCCAGCTCGTTTAGCCTTAAAAATTACAGGGTTAGGTTAGAGCATATAGTGAACCGTTTAAAAAAAAAAAAATTTGCCTGAACCTAACCTTGAATAGAAAAGAAGAAGTGAAGCTCTTATGCATCTATGACTGCATCTTATGGGGGAATAACATTGGGTTAAGGTTGCTCTTGTTCTACATGTGAAGGCCAGAATAGCCAGGCTATCAGGCAGGGTTTTACGACCTAACCTACTAAAAGTATGGTCTGACTTGACCTATTTAACAAATAAGCAAGGTTTAAGTCTTTTAGCCTACTTAGTTAAATAGTCCAGGCCTTGACTTTTTTAAGAGCTTCTTATGTCCAACAGTCCGGTCTATTTAACTTAATATATACTAGAGATGTTAAACGGGCGCGGGTTGGCAGGCCGGCCCGTTTAGCCCTGAAAATTACAGGGTTAGGCTCGAGCATATAATGAACCGTTTAAAATAGGATTTTTTTTGCCTGAACCGTTTAATCCACGGACTAAACGGATTTGCTCGCTAGCCCACTTATTTTTTTATTTTTATTAATTATTTATTTAATTATATATTCCCTCTGTTCCACTATAAGTTGCTCATTTTGCCATTTTCGTCCGTCCCACTATATGTTGCTCATTTGCTTTTTTACCTTTTTAGAAAATTACGATTCACTTCTTTATTATTAATTTAATACTTTTTACAATATTCCCATTATTTTTTCATTTTTCTCCATTACATCACATGTACTATATCAATATGTATATACTCTTCTTAATATTAGTGCCCAAATATTGTGAGCAACTTATAAGGGGACGGAGGGAGTAACTTATAGTAAATTGAAAAAAATAATGTTATCATCTGGTTGGTTAGATAAGCTAAGATAAATTAAACTGTATTATCTAGTTTGATGTTTGGTTTAATGGACAAAAGTCCAAGATTAAAATTCAACTTATCTTATGAATGGTAGATAATATTATCTTAGGGGAGGGGTATGATAATAATCTATTGTATTTATCTTTACTAAATACTCCTCTTATATTGGAAAAAATAATCATAATTCACTTAATTTTTGTTTATGATATAGAGGGCAAAATTGTCAATTGCGTATTTTTTATTATTAATCCTGCAATCCAAACATTCAAAATGAAATTATCTTACATTACTAATTATCTCAATCCATCAATCCAAGCATACTATTTAACTCACAAATAACAATCTCTACATTATAATTTTGAATAATCTATCTTTAGTTATTTATCTTGTCCATTGAACCAAACGAGGCCTTAATAAATTCTTATCTAACACGCTTATGAAAAAGAAAAATATTAATTAGATTAATAATTATTAACTTAAATTATTATTAATTATTAAACCAACTAAAATTTACGAACAAAAGTTAACATTGAATTTATTGTTGGTAATTTTTTTCATAGATAATTTATTTTTATTAAAATAATTACTAATTATACTTTTACATGTTTTAGATGATGATGATATTGATATGGAAAAAGATGTTTCATCATTGTCCAAGAAAGATCTAATACCGAAGATTGAAAAGTTTGAGATATTTATTAAATTTTAAATTAGTAGTTAATGTTTGAACTTTGTGAATTATATTTTGATGTAATTTTCGTAAATTTATGAACAATATTTGAATAATTTCGCATTATAATTATGCCAATTATTTTATATTGAATTTTTTATTTTGAGCTCGTTAGTGAGCCGCGGACCTCTATGGTTAAAGTTAGGTCCCGAATATTAGTGGTCCGCTAAAAATGAAGAGCTAAGACCAGAAACCGTTTAGGCCTGCAGCCCTGTAGGGTTGGCCCTAATAAGTTAGGGTTAACCTGTTTAACATCTTTATACATATGTATACATATAAGTAAACATTTACAATATATAACTTATCACAAAAACTTATATGAAACGTTTGACGGTGTGAAACGATATCATATTGTTAAATGGGTCAAATAATAACTGGCGGATCGGGTCGGATATTTTGAAGCGGGTCATTTAAGCGGATCTGGTAATTTAGGAAACGGGTTGCTTAATAATTCAATTCAAACTTCGTATTCACACTTTCCTCTCAGTTTTTCATTCTCTCTCTCTCGTTCCCTCGTCCTTCTTCTCGACGGTTTTGACGGTTCTGCGACGGTTATCGATAATTTTTTGGTTTTTCCACCGTCTTCATATTTACAATTTAAGGTATTTTTTCTTACATTTTCATCTTCGTTACAAGTTTTTTCCATTTTTCAGAGTTAAATATGTTGGTAATGAAATTTAGGGTTTCTGTGTTGTTTATACTTCTTGTTTTCTGTGTTCAGAAGTATTTTTTGTTGAAAGCTTTTTCATTGCTTTAAACCCTAGGTTTTTATGCTTTATTTTATCAATTTTTTAATCAATGTGTGCGCGAAGAGTTTTTGTTCAATGCATTTCATATGATCGATCATTCTGTAAGTCTTATTATTCAAATGTATGTTCGTATTGTTTGAAAAATTTTGGGTCAGATGCTCTGCTTAATGTCAATGCTCTGTTTTTTTATTTAGTTGATGGTTTATGTTCAGTAACACAAATATTTCTATATAGTAACATGTATTATTGCTATATAGTAACATAAATAGTAACATAGTTTTGTGTTGCTTAGTAACACACATTTTGTTGTTTAGTAGCATGTAATTCTGTCAGTGTTACTATTATTGTGTTGTAACATGCATATTATTGATTTGTAACACAAATATTTCTATATAGTAACATGTATTATTATTGTATAGTAACATAAATAGTAACATAGTTTTTTGTTGCTTAGTAACATATAATTCTGTCAGTTTTATTATTATTATGTTGTAAAATGCATTTTATTGATTTGTAACTTGGATTTTATTAATTAGTAACATGAATATTACTATATAGTAACATAATTTTCTGTAATGTAGTAACATGCATATTATTGATTTGTAACATGTATATTATTCAATTGTAACACATTACTCATTATCTTTTTTTTTTTTTTACTTGTATTACAGATTATAAAATGGGAAAAAATCCAGATGAGTCCTTTGTAGATGATTCACCTGTTATGATGATTAAAGGTCCTATTGCTCCATCTAGGAGGCGGCATATGCATGGTTCTGGTAAGAGCACATCAATTGTAACTGTATCATCTCAACAAAATAGGTATGGTTCTTTATATATATATATATATGTATATTTTGTATTTGTTCATTTAATGTTACATATATTTATGAATATTTTTTTCATTTTCAAAGAATTCACTCCTCATAGCAGACCTACTTCTGTCTTTGAGCTGGTTCAAAGTTTGAACGATTCACAGAGGGAAGCTGTTAGAAGTATAGGTTTTTGTGGTTTACTGAATTTGAATCTCACAAAACTCAATGGGTACCCAATGCTTAAGTGTCTTATTGATAATTTTAATCCTCACAGTTGGCAATTGTCGGTTGGTCATTCGTAAAGTTTTGTTATTACTCTAGATGATGTACATGACATTTTCATGATACCGAGGAATGATGAATGTGATGTCCCTATTTTTAACCGAGGTGAAATTAATCTTTTGCTTGAGAAGTAAGTCAGCTGTATGGTATTAGAACTTCGTCAAAGTTGGCGGCTCTTGCTGATCTTTTCAAGAAGAAGTTGAAGGATGGTGGTGACAATTTCAAGCATTTGTTTGTGTTTTTCGTCATGTCTTCATTCTTTACTTCTGCATCTAATCATTTGGTTTGTAACCCTAGAATTTTGAAGGTTGTTGTTGATGTCAGCAATATATCAAAGCTTGATTGGTGTTCTTATGTATTTAACAAGTTGTGTGAGAGTGGCGATTCTGTTCGGGTGAATGGTGCTCACAATGTTACTGGATGTTTGATTATTCTTCAAATGGCTTATCTTCATCGTATTCAGTGGAGAAGTGTTGATTTGTCATCTGCAATCCCTTTAATTCAACACTGGGATGATGTGAATTTGCATGCTAGGTGTAGGTAGGAATCTGATGCTGGTTTATACAGTGATGGGGATCTTATTATTGATGTTTATCCAGTGACAAGAAATGGACGTTTTAGGGTGTCCAATAGAGAGGATTTGAAGTCTTCTCTCTCTAGAAAAGTTGAGGTAACATACTTATAACTTAATAGTAACATCTATTTATTTTACACAATAATATTTCTTATGCATGTTAATATTAACTCATTATTGAATAATAACTCATTTTATAGGTTTTAGGTATATTAGTTGAGTTGTTTCATGAATATTGTTGAATTGTAACATGCTTATTACTTGGTTGTAACACATATGCTAGTATATGGTAACATATATTTTACTATTTAGTAGCATATATTCTAGTATATAGTAACATATACTTTTGTAACATATATTTTACTATTTAGTAACATGTATGTTACTAAATAGTAACACAGTCCTTTCTATTTAGTAATATGCATGTTACTATATAATAAGATCTACATTACTTTATGCAGTATCATATTTTATTGTAAGCTGTGCAGATGAAGCTGGAGAAGTTGTTGAAGGAAATTAGCGATTCATCCTCTGATTTTATATCTAGATTATCATAAATTAAAATGAATTTGTTTGATTCAAACACAGATTCTGATTCTTAGTTTTGGGGGGATGAGTCCTTTCTAACTATAGTAGATGATCTTGTTCAAAATTTTAATCGTGCAAAAGAACTCTCTGATGCACCTAATTTTGATTTATTTCCTGATAGTCCTCTTTTTAAATATAATTCTAATTACCAAACTGTGAAGGCTGATCGAGTGTGTGCGCTGAAAGAAGCAAAAAAAGGTCAAATGATGATGTTTGTGATGATGTTGGTGAAGTTCAGATGAGGAGGATATGGAAAGGGAAGGAAAAGGTAATTGTAGAATCTGAGGAAAGCGACGAAGATGAGGATGTTGATTTTGAAGAGGATGATAGTGAAGAGGCTGAAGAAGATGAAAATGATGATGAAGAAGAAGAAGAAGATTCTGAGAAAGAAAATGAATTAGAAGAAGAAGAAAAAGAAAAAGTTCGGACAGAAGAGAGAATGGTTCAAGTAAAGGGGTGATTCAAGAGGATGTTGGACAGGCTGATGATGGAAAGGATGAGGTGGAGGAAGAATCTGGTCCGGATATGGATGAAGAAGTGAAGGAGAGTCAGAGTGAGAGTGATGAGGAAGAAATAGAGGAGCATGGTGAATGAATGGATGTTGATGCTGAGTAGGAAAAAGATGTTGGAGGTTATCATGCTGATGAAGTTTGTGACAAATCTGGTGTTGGTGATGAGGCTGCTGATGAAGCTGGTAATGAGGCTGCTGATGAAGTTAAGGATGGAGGTGGAAGGTAGTGGTGTAAAGATTGATGAAGAGGTTGCTGCTTTAAATAATTTGATTTTAGGTTTTGGTTACCCGTTTGGGTTTTTGAGTCCATTTATTGAAAGGGAGAAGAGCAACTTAGGTGGATTGGAGCATCATGAAATGGAGCTTGTGGATTATATTTTTCATTACAAGGAAAATTTGATGTAAGTTTTCTTTTGTCATTCTTATAGTAACACTATTTGTTCTATATAGTAACATATAAAAATGTTGAAAGTAACATATATTTTTATTTTTTTAAAAATTATTTTTAATTCTAGTAACATGTAATATATATTTAATTCCATGAGATCTTGATTTTATTAGATATTCTTGTATTCAAGATACATATCTATTTTTCATAAAATCTCTCACTAATTTAATATATATAAATTTCGAAATTTTTAATTAAATTGGGCCCAAAAATATTTCTTTTATTTTAATCACCTTATTCATTGTTGGACATTTGATTGGACTACTTGAGGGGCCTTTAGGAGAATTAAGATTGGACCTCCTAATGGGCCTTGAATTCTAACATTGAGCCCAATGTCATTCAACCCATTAACATTAATCTCACTCCACTATAGGATTAATGTTGCACTATCCATCTTAACCCATATTACAATCATATGGCTCCCGGTCATTATTTCCCGTGTTTAAGATTCTCTTGTCCGTTAATTAATCAAGCCACTGAACGCTTTAATTAATTTAACATCTTAACCTTGGAGTAAGGGCAGCTCTTCTTTATCATCATACCGGAAACAAATTCCACTTGCAAGATTTAGTATGACGAACGTTTAGAGCCCACCAAGGGGACTAATCATGGAAGACTCTCCAAGCACACGTTCCTCTGTATTAAATCTTAGCAACTGTCATGTTCTCAATGGCGTCACCCAAGATGCGAAGTATTGAGTCTTATTGACTCTCTACCCATAACAAAATAAAGTGCCACGCACGGATCACACACAACCCTATTTAAGGGACAGAGGTTTAGAAATAAACGACCACTGAGGTCTAATTCTTCATCCCATAAATCGGTACGTAAGAATTACCTCTCTGTAGGTCCTCTTCAATGCATCATCATGCACTAGGGCAATCCCTTGGTCAAGATAAGCCAATCTGGGATCTACACATCAACCGTTTACCAATGGGGTGTTCAAATCCCATCTAGGTTGTGACTTTAGTACTTGTTACAAGAAACTGATAATGTGATCTTGCTGTGAGTTATTCGGGGATCACCACATTTATCTATAGTGTAACTTGTACTATTATATGAACGGATTGCAATAAATAAATAACATTCATATTTATCTAAAGCACAATGATAAAAGATTTATTTCAAATAAAGCTCAAAGATTCAGCTTAGTTATACAAAGTAAAAGCATACTTTCTAGTATAACCCTAACATAATCATGATGATTAGAATTTTAATTGTTGATTTCCAATTAGCCATGGGCTAATATCCTTGTTGCATGATTGTATGAATATTATGGTGAATTTAGTCTCTTGTTAATCCTATGCATGAATTAGTAATCTAGATGGATTAGTTCTCTTATTAATGACTTGTATGAATGCTTGGGATGTTTAATTGGATTGTATGGCTTATTTGTTTTAGCAATGAAGTGAGATTTGAGCTATTAGAACTTTATGCATACCAAGTGTTTGATGTTTGACTTGTATGACCAATGAGAATTGCATATTAGCCTAGACCTCTTAATTAGAGTGTTGGGAGTTGTAGAGAGATCTAGACATCCAATAGAGCCCTTAGCTTGTGTTGTAGAGAGATCTAGACACTAGTTGGCTTGACTAAGGCACTAAGAGACCTTTTACATGCTAGGATGGATAGGAAACTAGAGGAACTATAGTAGGATTACTTCCATGCACAAACACCACTCACTTGCTCATCTTATTATAAGGTGATAGTTAGATTTGCTATTTCTTGTTTGATTTAGGAGATAGAAAACATGATCCTTTTCTTGCTTTCCTAGCTATCCACCTTTGTAGACACTCAATACTTGCTTGATATCGCATCGTTTCCCTGTGTTCAATATTTAACTTGGTTAACTTGTCACGACAACAATGACCACGTACACTTGCGTGTAGACACCATTTGGACAAACACATTTTTGGTGCTGTTACCGGGGAAACAGTCTCTTTGTCAAGCTAGTTGATGATTGTTTACATTTCTTTTATTTATTTTGTTTCTTTATTGTTATTGACTATTCTTGGTGAGTGTTGATACTTGCTTATTTTTGTAGAAGTTCACTTAATTGAAGATGGGAGAATACAACCATTGCTCGTATTTCCCACAAGATACATATCCTCCTAATTCCTACATATATCAACCTTACCCATATCAACTACCACCTCCACAAGACGAATCTTATCCTTATCCTCCCAATTTATATTCATACCAAGATTTCTACTCTGATGAAGATCCATATTCTTACACTCCACCTCCTCTTATGCCTTGCCATCAAGAATCCTCCTAGCCATTTAGATGATACTCTCACTCAAATTCTCAAGCAATTGGAAGAGATGAGAAGGGAAAACAAAAGACGCTTTGAGGAAACCATAGTGAAGATGGATGAAATGTTCAAATCTCAAGAAGATCAAATGAAGAGCTTAGAGCTCCAATTGGGGCAATTGACCCAACAAGCTCATGAGATTTGTGAAACATTATATCAAAATTCCTACTCTCATCATGATGATACATGCTCCTACACTCCATATCTTCCTATAACCTTCCATCAAGAGGACACTTCTTCAAGCTATGAGGAAGATATTTTAGCTCAAATTCTCAAGAAATTTGAATGGAAGGTGAAAGACACTTTGAGGAGACAAACAAGAAGTTTGATAAAATTTACAAAACTCAAGGTGACCAAATCAAGGACTTGGAGTTCCAATTGGGACAATTGACATGTAGTGTGATAATCGAGAAGTTAGAGCTCTCATTGGAGGAATTGCGCACCCAAGCCTATTATATGGAGGAAGATGAGGGTATTATAGATGATGAAGTTGAAGGGGAAGTGGAAAGTATGTGGAAGAAAGGAATGTGGAAGATAAAGTTGAGGATGATCATAAGGAGAAGAAAGCTCTCTCTATTCTAGACTGTCTCAATGCTAAAAAATTTATTAATCCTTATAATGTATATATTGATTATAAGATTCCTGTTATTTTTTATGATATATGTTATAATTATCCTCATGCTATGTTGATTAGGGATCACGAAGAAGAGAGGGATGAAATAGAAGAAGAGCAAAGAGATGAATGTGAAAAGGAAGAATATGAAATTGAGAGTGAAGAGGATGATTGTGATGACCATGATGAATACAATGACCTTTATGATTTCTTTGATTTTGATAAGAAAGTTCCCTACAATGATGAGTTTAAGGAGATTAAAGAGTCTTGTGTTCAAAACGCTTTCTATCTTAAGCGTTTCACTAACCCTCTTATTAATTCTCTTGATCATGATTTTAAGCCTTCTTGTGATGAAATTGAATATGATACTTCCCTTGTATATATTGATAGGAATCAAGAACAAGAAGTGGAGGATAAGGAAAGAGAAGATTCAAGAGGAGGAAAAGAGAAAGGACAAGAAGAGGAAGATGAAGGTCCACTAATGGACATGAGCATCATTGAAGAAAAACAACAAAATAAAGTGGAAGAGGAGCCTATAATTGAAATGAGCATTTCTCTACCCTTGGACTCTTCTACTTGTGCTTTAATGGATAATGTTGTTTATTGTGAATTTGTCTTACCTGTTGAATCGATTAATGATAAGATTGAATTGAAAATCCTCTTGAAATTTTTTTATAGTAGGAGATGGGGGTGGATTAGGTTGAGAAGAAAAGAGGAATTTTCTTGTGCTTACATGTATAAATTGATAAGGAAATTAGGGGTGTGGAGTAGAAATGTTGGTCCCGAAACGAGTATAAATCAGTGTATGGGGGGGGAATACACTGATGTCAGATTTTCCTGAAAGTCTCAGGAAAATGCTCTTTCAAAACCTAGTCAGGAAGATCCTGATGTGTTCTATAATTTGACAGTCCTCAGGGGCAGTAGGGACGGGTCAGTGTTGAACCAGATAGGCTAGGTCAGAGTTGTGCTCTCAGAAGCTCAGTAGAGATAACCCACCTACTGACAGCTCGGAAGCAAGTCAGTTGGATAGCTATCTCAGTAAGCTCAGTTTAGTGCGGAATGTGAGCCCTTAAGTTTACTCGTTTTAGTTCTGAAAACGTATTAGTTTTGCTTAGTGAAAACGTGGTTAAGGCTGGTGCTCAGTTTACTGATCAGGATGACAACACTATGCTAAAAACAGGTTAAGACAACAGGGAAAAGACAACGGGTATTGGTTCTACCCGTTGTCTTAAGTTAAAATCAGGTTGTATTATAAGTGCCCGTTGAGTTAAATTCAGAAATGCGCTGAAAGACAACTGGTTTAATCCCCCGTTGTCTTTGCCCGTTGTGGTAGGTTTTTTTTTTCTTTAATGAATTAACAGGGGTATAAATACCAACACTTAGAAAAAAAATTCATTTTCCCTTCTTCGATCTCTACTCAGTGTCGTGCCCTAGCCAGACCTCCAACCGCGCGCCACCGTCCGGCCACCCATCGTACGTCGTGCCCTAGATGACTTCCACCTGCACCACCATCTGGCCACCTGCAGTCATGCTCGCCTAATCATCTACCGCCGCGAATCGTCTCTTTCTTCAAAGCTTTTTCTATTCCTCCACCAAATTGCTATTTCCCATAAAGGTCAACTTCTCTGCCTTTTTCTTAATGTTTCTCTATTTTCAGATGTAGTTAATTAAATTACCCATCATCTTTTGTACCGATTATTATTCTGTAAGATTTAGATAGGTTTTAGTAATGTAGGTTTTCATTGTAGGTGTTTAAGTGACGCCATTAGCTTTTTTGGAGAAGGTGTTATCGATAGAAATTTATTTACTGCAGTAATTGTATGATTTTGTGAGAAATTGTTGATAAATTTAGGAATGATGACGGAAACTTACGAAGGAAATGAATATAATCGATAATATCCTTTTTTATTCCTTGATTTTTGGTTTTCTGTATATTGAGAACGAAGGAAATTAAATTTGAATTCTTTAATACGGTGGTTTTGGTTGCTCTGTTAGTAATATCATATTTACTCTTGAGTTGTAAGAATAGTTAGCAGGGAGAAGCACTTCTTTCTAGATTTGAGTGGTTGAGTTTGTCAGTACATAGTTGTTTCTTAGTAGAGTGTTCTAGGACGGTTGCTTAAGCTGATTTTTCTTCCTGCGACATGTATTTAAGACTCTTGGATCAACAACATATTTTAACTCATGAATTAGATGGTGTAAATTTTACAGCATTAATGGGATAGAATGATGAGGGAAGTGATCAGAGTGCTTGATATGGTAACCATGATTAGGAAAACTATTCCTTCTTTGAAACTGTTTAATACAAGTGCACTGAAATTTTGGGTAAACCCATTTATAGTCTGAGTTGGGCTTTGGAGTTTGACGTTTCTGTTGCTGTGTGTATATATATGCTCCTGTTGTGTGTATATATATGTTGTTGTTGTGTGTATATACAGTTAGTTTTGTTGCTGTTGTTGTATGTTTATATATATGTGTATTTATGTTGGTGTATATATGCTATATGTTGTGAAAAATATGCGCACTTCTTATCCTTGGATAATAAAAGATTGGTATAACGGCAAACCTGATCCTGCACATGACTACCGCTGTGGGTTCTTCAGCCTAAGTGAAGATAACCTTGTGTGTGTCCTCATTTATTTTGTTGGTTAAAGATGCTTGCTGTGTGATATATGTCGGTGATATTCTAAGAAATTGGTTTTATATATTAGTGGTTTCATGCGAGGAAGTGGTGATGTTTGGTTGTTCACTTATAGCCACTGCTTTAGTAAAGAATTCGATGATGAGATGAGATGGTCGACAACGCTGAAGAGTAGTAGTAACAGAATTTTAGTTATTTGTCCGAAGCTGTCCTCATCTGGACTAAGGCCAGAACTGGTCTTGTGCAACAAAACGTCTTGTTTTAATGAACAAAAGCATATGTCATGGACCAAAGTTTATTTTTTCGCTGCTTAAAGATAATGTGTTTAGCAGGGTGCAGAGGTTACTTTTACTAAAAAGCACATAAGCTGACTAATGTAATTCAACAATAGTGAGTTGTATGTTTGAACTGCACATGAATGTAGTCTACTGGGTACACTGCACATCTTCCTGTTCGAAATGGGTTATTGGTTGAAATTGGGATAGGAAATTTTGAAATAGAGACTTACAGCTTTAAATGAAAATTAAGAGTTTCAGACTTGTACATATTATTATATTAGCATGCACTAAAAACCGGATTTAACTCCACGCAGAAGAGGGTAAAAAAACTAACTTACAGAAATGTCAGCTGAGTCATGTTGCCCAAACCCATAGGAATAGCTCCTGTAAGACTATTGTTGTTCAATCTCCTGTTTCCATCAAACCTCAGAAAATAAAATTATAAAATAATTTTAAGAAGATGATTTAAAAAAAAAAAAACCATTTAGCTTCTGATACAAGGTAAGTATGCTTACAGATACTGAAAGCTTCTGAGTTGAGATAAAGAAGAAGGTATTTCCCCTGTTATCATATTATCAGAAAGATCAAGTTCTTGAAGCTTTGGCAGCCTCCCTAATTCAGCAGGTATAGTCCCTGATATGTTATTATCTTGTAACAGCCTGCAAATTACGAAACGCATAGTCGGTCCTTGAACCAAATACGAGCCACAAAGAAAATAAAATTGTTAATCTTCATAGCTTTGTAGTTTGAGATGCTCAATTGCTCACACAGTTGTCAGATTTTTCAAATTCCCAATGCTACGAGATATAGTTCCTGACAGACTCTGGCTTGGAATAGCTCTGCAAGATTGTGCAATGCCTACCTATTTCAGTACAAATTGTGGAAGTCTATTTATAGTAACTTGTCCGAGTTTCTTACAGTGAAATGACAAAATCATCATGAGAACAACCAACCATAGCTAATGTAGTCTCCTGGGCCCATTGCACATCTTCCTGTTCGAAATGGGTTATGGGTTGAAATGGGGATAGGAAATTTTGAAATAGAGACTTACAACTTTAAATGAAAATTAAGAATTTCAGACTTGTACATATTATTATATTAGCATGCACATCACTAATTAACAGATTTGTCTCAGGGCTAAATAGGAGCTGTCATTTCTGGTAATCAACCCTTGAATTAATGAGATTACAAGACTCCTACTGTAATGTTGGTCGTCCTCTTTTATTGAGCTGTAAACATCTTCGGTTCAATTTTATTTTTCCATGTGTAAGGTTTTTTCACCTTAAAACTAAGAATCTAATATGATTTTGAAAGTAGTTAACCTGAGTTAGGTGTGTCTCATTTAGACTTGCTGTTTTATCATAACTTATTTTTGAGTTTGAATTTTATTGATGGATTGAGGTTTGCATGTTCATGTTCAAGTATTTTGAGAGCTTCTTTGGTTGCTGTAGATCTTTAGCTGTGCAGACATCGATGCTGTATATAAATGCCTCGAGGAGAAGTATGGGGTTAAAGATGAACAACTAATTGTGTATGGGCAGTCTGTTGGCGGTGGTCCCACAATTGATCTTGCATCACGTATACCAAACTTGAGAGGTGTTATTTTACAAGGGCAGTCTGTTTGACATTTACAAGGTGATCATTGATCTTATGGCTCATGTATTATCTTTTCTCTTACATTGCTAGTGGACATTAATACTATTTGCACTCAGTTGTTTCTATGTTAATTACAAAATATCGATAAAGTTGGTGTAATTAACTGCCCAGTTCTTATTATTCACATAAGTTCTGAAGCTTTTGCTTATTTTCATTTCTTCCTTATTCTCTCTGTTTTTTTTTTAGCTTAAATTTGGAAAGAATCGTGAAATTAATAAACTGACATCAATTCATCTCATCATACATTGTGATCTTTTTTATTTAACATGATTTGATTTGAAGGGCTTTCATCTATTTAGTATTCTTATTGTTAATTCACCTTTATAGTTTATATCTAGATGGTATTTTAGTACATTGTAACAAGCAATTATTATAGCTCTTTGAGAATTTTATTCATGGATGTAAGTTGGAACTATGTTATATATTTGCTATTATCACTCTTCAGTTTTTGCTTATAAGTAGAAAATCATATTTTGCTTAAAAGTTTTGTTTCGATACATGAATGGAAAATTTAGCCTGTTTCTTATGTGGAAGATATTTGATTTTAAAAGGTTGAATCTTTTAAACAAATTATATATATTTATACATATCTGAACTTTTTTATAAACTTCAATACTTATATAATATTTGTATTTATTAACTATATACTTTAAATAAAATTAATTAATATATACATAATATTATTTTGAATAATTGATCTTTTACAAACAACTTACTTAATACGCAGAGCCATGTAGTGTAAAATAAATGATTAAATTCATCCACGTAAGGTCGTTTAATTTGATGCAAAATTTTAGTTTGTTTACTTCATTCTCTTCTTAAACAAATGTATCAAAATGATGCATCATTTAAAAATAAAAACCTTTACTATATTGAAAATTTGGAAACTTGAAGTTTTACGTTTTAAAAATTTATATTTTTAAATAAATAGTAACATATAAATAAATATGTGTATAATTATGTAAATATGTATTTATATATATTAATTTTTTATAATATAAATTTATATAGAATATTTAAATAAAAAATATATAAATTCTCGTGGAGGGAGTATCTTAAACCTACAATTATATCCTGTTGTCACATTCTCCACAAGCAGGCCTTGTGTTTTATTTATATTTCCATTGTACTATTTACGTACTATTTGGTAGAAATACTGCATGCCATGATATACTTTAAAAATATAAAACCTCTCTAAATGTAAATATCTAAATAATATATTATCATAATTTAGTCTTTCATATATGGATTTTTCATGGTAGAGATGTAAAAATAGGTCTTAAATGCATGATAATGACGAAGAAGAGCAAGACTCGGATAGTAATTTCCCATGGGAACCCTTAGATGATATGGTGCATGCGGCGTACGAAGATTCAAAAAGTCCAAATAAATTCATAGAGTTACTTGAGGAAGCGGAGAAGCCTTTATAAGATATCTTTCGTTAATCTATTGTTATAGGCCTTAAAAATCTTTAATGCGGGTGTCGCAAGTAAGAGAACAAAGAAAAATAATGCATGGAAAATAATCAAGATA
Organism: Prunella vulgaris; assembly: GCA_026898435.1. NCBI lineage: Eukaryota > Viridiplantae > Streptophyta > Magnoliopsida > Lamiales > Lamiaceae > Prunella > Prunella vulgaris. The sequence goes on from JAPKLY010000028.1 coordinate 2,302,208, forward strand.
TGTAAAATTATACATATTTTGTATTCTCATAATTATGATCAAAATGTGTTCAACGAGTTTTTTACTAACCTAGGCAACTAAGCAGCCCGACGGGGAGCAATGTGGTTACTATGTGCTGCGTTACATGAAAGATATAATTGAGTTCGATGGAGTTGTGGAAGCGTATTCGATGCAATTAGTGGTAAGAATAGTTTATGTTGAAGATCTATATTGTTATGTTTTGGTCTTTAGAATTTGTCTGATTATTGAGTTATGTGGTATATGTTTATATACGTCACAAGTGCTTTCTATGAAGGAGTTGTTAGTTTTAGATTTTTGTATAATTGGTCTTACAGGAGAACATTTAAAAATCTGTTCAATCTGTAATTCTGCATTCTCTTGTCTGCCTGTAGAAAGATATATCTTACACATTTATTAAAAGCTTTTACTATCTTGTGATTGATTTGCGTGTGATCTATTTATGAATTTTACAGCAAGTAATGTGCTTCCTGTGAATGAGCATAGCTTTATGAATTTTACAGCAAATGAAGTTCTTCTTGTTTAGTGTATCATTATTCATCATCAGTTGATTTTAACCATCATTTACTCATTTTATTGTTTGTATTTTAACAGTTTCCACAGAAGAACTACTCTAGAAAAGAAATTGATGATGTGCGGGAGGAATGGGCTATCTGTGTTTCTGAATACATGGACAACTAATTTACTAGAAGTGGTCAGAAGTTGAAGTTGATCGATTGCTTTTTTATTATTTTGAACATGTTGAAGTTGGAAGATTAGCAACATGTTATTAAAATTGGAAGATTTGTCGATTGTCGTTCGAAAACTATGTATGAATTAATGTGGTTTTTGAATTGTGGAGATATTTTATGATGATTACATTCCTATTGGTTTTTAATTTTTGGCATGAAAAATATCTATGTATAATATTAATAAGCTACGACAACAGAAATAAAAAAGAGAGTAAAATATAGTTTTGACAACGGGTTATATTTAAGACAACAGGTATACACCGTTGTCGTAAATATTTAAGACAATGGGTATAAAAAGTAAAAATTACGGACAAAATTCGTTGTCGTAGGTATTTACCACAACGGTTTTAAAACTCTATAACAACGGTTATACACCGTTGTCGTAAATACTTAAGACAACGGGTGTAAAAAGTAAAAATTATGGACAAAACACGTTGTCGTAGGTATTTACCACAACGGTTTTAAAACTCTATAACAACGGTTATACACCGTTGTCTTAAATACTTAAGACAACGGGTATAAAAGGTAAACACAACGATAGTTATCAGTTGTCATATGCTTAAGACAACAGTTAATAAACAGTAACGACAACGGGTATTCACCGTTGTCATAAATACTTAAGACAACGGTGAAAAACCCGTTGTCAAAAGTCTGGACCTACCACAACGAGTCGATCCACAACGGTGGAAAAACACTTACGACAACGGGGATTCCCCATTGACGTAGCCCTTTTCTGGCATAGTGCAAGTCTGAGACAAGTCAGTCCTGATGGTTTTCAGAAACGATGCAAGGATGCTCAGTTTAATATGTATGACAATTATGATCCTGAACAAATAGTAAATCAGCACGCAAGGGTCTTTTTAACGTGGTTCGGAGATAACCAACTCCTACGTCCACGACCTGATTGAACAGGAAGCTATCCTCAAAACCCTGAGGATAGGTACTTGGGTTTTACGTGCCAAGGGACACGAGTAGCCAACTTCCTCTCTTAGGAACTGAACCCTGGGTGGTTTTACAAGTCCCAGTCCTTACAAACTAACCAACCAACTCACACACTGAGGGGTTTGGTTTATCACGTTTTCTAACTATTTTGTATTGATCCCTCGAACAAATGAAAGCTAAGGATGGGATCAATACTCTAAGCAAATAATACAGAGGAGATTCCTACAACAACACTAGGGAAATTTAAGTTTCAGAGTGTTGTTTCAAATCAACTTTGAGCGCTTGGAATCCTGAGAGTTTCTCTTGGAAATTTCCCGTTAGCCTTGAATGGGTGCAAGGCTCTCTGTATTTATAGGATGTTTGAAAAAGATCCTTTGGAAAGAGATCCGTTTCAAACCTTCTATTTTAGGGTAGGTGCAGGTTAGGTTGTCCTTGTCTGACAGAGACCATACCTAGTATGGTAAAGTTTCTGATCCGCCGCCTGTGCCTCTGAGAAGCATTAAATGTGCTCAGTCTCCGTACATACGTGTCCCCTTCTAACTGGTCGCTTGACCAACGGCTAGTTTGTCGGCATTGACTTTACTGATCCTCGTACATTTATAACTCTGAGTTTCTCGTTCTTAACTCAGGATAAATGTTTGTCTTTTGTTAGAGACTCTGACATTCCTTTTGCTTCCTCAGACTTCCATTCGCACGTGTAACCTTTGGGTCTCAGGACTTACAAGTATCAAGTTAACTGATACTAGGCCCAAGTCAGGACTTATGAACATCAGAGGGACGTTCAGCCTGATCAAGGTTACACTGAGCCTTCACTGACGAAGACTTCTCTGAGCATGCTTAATCTACTCAGTTCTGTCAGTGTCAGTAGTCTTCTTCAGGATGGCTTCTAGGCATCTTCAGGAGTCTTTCTATGTTTTTCAGGTTGCAGCTTCAGGTTGACCATCTTCAGAATGTTCAACACCTTCAGGGTTGGAACAACTTCAGACTTCAAACTTCAGGGACATCTCCATCAGTCTTCACTCCTCAGTACGTTCCCCCTGAACTGAGTACCTATGAATAGAAAATCTATTCTAACCTATCTAGTCCTGAGCGTATCATCCTGACGAACTATACTTAGGCAAATTCATCAAGGGGTTTTTGGGATCTAATCAAAACTCAGATTGTCCCAACAATTTCCCCCTTTTTGATGATGCCAAAACCCTTAGAAAAATCCTACCATCTAAACAAATTTCTGACTTAGTCAGTATTCAGTTCAGGAACCTATATCAGGTCCTGAGTTCTATAAGATAGAAACTGGAAAGGGTTAGTACAGTTCTTGATAAAGATCAGAAAAGTAAATCAGGAGTCAACGAGATGTTATCTCAGGAATATAAAATAGTTTCATTGATAGATATTCTAAGTACATGGTATCCTGAAACTATTACAAAACATTCCTGAAACACTAATCCTGATCTATCTTCTTCAGTCTTCATCATCCCACTTCAGAAGAGTCAGTCCATACTTGGCCAGGACCCTCAGCTTCACCTCATGGAATTGATCAGGATCCTCAGCAACACCGTTTGTCCGAGCCACCATGGCGATTTCAGATTGGATAGCATTTCGGTTGAGGTGATGATTAATTCCCATCATCGACGGTATGTAGACTATGTTGTCAGGGGGTTTGATCTGGTATCCTGCTCGATCGGCGTATCTGACAATTTCTGTCCAAAGTTCAGGATGGTGAAGGTCCATCCATTCCCTGAACACAACATTCTTATCATGGCCTTCAATCTTTAACCAGTTCCCATAGACATAGTACTTCTCCACAAACTCTTTCTTTATCGGAACCCAGATCTGATTCAGATGAGGTGGAATGAAGGTGTCTACATACTCATACTGAAACGGTCCTGCCGGCTCTCCAGGGACTAACTTCTTCTTCTGACCAACAGGCTCTCCAGGGACTAACTTCTTCTTCTGACCAGCAGGCTTCTTCTTCACTGCACTTGCTTCAGGTTTCTTCTTCTCAGTTTTCTCTTTATCCTTCATGGCGTCAAGCTGACCCTGAAGTTTCTCAATTTTCGTATCCTGAGCCCTGACCTTCAGTGCAATTTCCAAGGTAATCTGCTTCTGCTTCTTCTTCGTTACTACCAAGGGGTCATTAGGGTAGAGTTGTTCCCTGCACTCATCCAGCAGTTCTTCAACATCTCCAGGAGTTGCCTCTTTCCTCTTTTTCTGAACCTGAGTAGGAGCTTCAGGATCAGTGGCCTTCCTCTTCTTCGAAGTGTCGAACTTAGGATTTTTCTTTCCTTCCCCCTTTTTGGCAGCATCAGGGGAGTCCTCCTCCTTATCCACTTTCTTCTTGATGTCATCCAGAAGAATCCCCTGAGAAGCAGCCTGGTCAGCAACCACTTTCAGGCTGGAAGATAGCGCATCACACTTTAGTACACTTTCAGTGAGGTGATTTTCAAAACTGGACTTCATGGCAGCCAGTTCCTTCTTCTGAGTCAGACATTCAATCTACAGATTGTTGAAGGACTTGTGCCACACTTCGTCAGTCCCCTTCAGATTCTCACTGATCTTCCTTAGCAGTGATGCATCTTCCATCTGAGCTTCCTCCCTGGCCAAACCTCTGACCGTGGCCTCCTGCCCTATCAGTGCTTCAGCAATCAGTTCCCTGATCCTCCCATCCAGGTTGCTGAGAGCTGAATCTATTGTGCTTTGAACTGGGCTAGAGATTGTGGCAAGTTCAGTAGATCTCTGAGTCTCGATGCTCAGGAAGCGTTCAGAGTCTTTCTTCCTTGCATCTAGAAATCTCTCCGCCAGCAAGTTGTGTTTCTCCCGCTGACGGTGGAGTTTGCTGATGATATCCTGACTCATCCGCGAGAGACCTACTGAAATAGTTTGGTTCTTCTTCTTCTTCCCCTTCCTCCTGGGCTTCTGAAGAACCATGACTGGGGTCTCTCCTGGAGCCTCAGCAGTCCCGACCCCGGGGAGTGCTTCATCGGCCGGTGCCACCTGTCCTTCGTTTGTACCTTCCCCAACAACTGGAACAACAACCAGTTCGATTGAGGGGTTGGGATGGGGATTGTTGGCTCGAACCACCCTGATGAAGTCTTCCTTTGTAATTACTTGGGCATAGGTTCTGAGTCCAAACCTGTTGAGAATAACCTGCTCCTGATCCGTGAGGCACTCCACTCCTTTAGCCTCGATCATAGCAGCCACTTCAGTTATCGATGCCCTCCGCATCATAACCAGGACCCTTAGCTTCACCACCTCGTCAGCATAGGAAGGTTCCAGGCCTGGAATATGCTGACTGACGAACCGTTTTGCTTGACAGTTAGCATCCATTTCAAATGCGCCAGAGTTGGTAGTGGAGAAACTTCTTCATGATCTCCAGCCTGATGCTCTGGTTCAGACTCAGCATCAGTTGAGATGGTCCACTTCCTGCCTTGATTGTTTTCGTCGTCCTCATCCTGAAGCTCCTCATCCTGAGCCTCTGTCTCCACAACCTCCTGAAGCTCCTCATCCACTTCTTCCTCCTTTTCCTTCTCATCTCCTTGTTCCTCCAACACTTCTCCTTCAGCTTCTCCTTCTGGCTCAGCCTGAGCCTCCACCCTGAGGTCCTGCACTACCTGCATCACAGGATCCTCCTGAACAGGCTCTTGGGTAGCCTGTTCCCCCCAACCCCAGCATCCTCCATCTGAGGCATGCTAGTGTCTTCCTGAGCCACCTCCGGCTCAGAAGGGATTTCAGCAATCGGAGTCACTGATAGTGTTGGTGCTGACTTCTTGGACTTAGCAGCTATAGCGGTTTTTGGTTCAGGGGTGTCTGATTCAGTCTCAGAATCATGCAGTGTTGTCTTCCTTTCTGACACAGGAAGTCCCTTCACCATTACCCGCTTTGGCCCAGACTTGGCCGGCTCCTCCTGAGCAGTAGAACTGGCTGCCTTGCCCTTCCCTTTTCCTTTTGAGATCCTCTTGATCTCAGTGGCATTCATCCTCTTGATAGTGTCAGCAACATTCTGGTATAGAATGTGCTGATCCTTGAAACCCACGAGCCCTTCTCTGTCAACATCCCCAAACCTCAGATGCTGAAGCATCACTGACAAGTTAGAACCGAAGTGGGGGTTCTTTGTCAGCATGATCTGATCTCCATCCTTCACTACCTTCTTGGCTTCAGTGACTAGCTTCTGGAGGAAGTATTCCTCCCAATCCACCTGAGCATTCTCAACTACTGCTGCCATGACCCTGATTTTGGGCAGAGACACCTGTTCCAAACCTCCCACAAACCCCATGATGCTCTGACATACAACTTCAAACATCAGTTTGTATTCAGGTTTGAACAGCTTCTTATTCATCTTTCCAAACAGTTCTTGGGGCACAATCAGGTATGTGTCAGCACAGCCCTGCTCCTTTCCAAACTTGTGCATCGCAGCATCGGACAACTCCTCATCATCAGTGGAGTAAGGAAGGTTATATGTCTTCCTGATCAAATCCCTAACGTTCACCTTCTCAAAGAAGTGCTGAACAATCTTCTTTCCCTCCTTCTCCACAGTCCTCCTGAGTGGAATCACTGATTCCCACTCGCATTGTTGTCCTTCATGTTGGCATAGAAAGCCACGATTTGATGAGCACAAGTCTTTGCAGGTTTCTTGGACATGAAATCCAGCAGTCCAGCGGTGTTGATGGCCCCATAGACCTGATCTAACTCCTTGATAGTTGATCGATGAGTGAAATCAATCAACCACTCATAGGTCACCTTCGATTCAACATCTGAAATGGCCGAATGGAATTTCCTTACTTCTGAGGCCGTCATGAAAGGCTTAGTGGTGGTGGTGGAAGCCATTGATGCAGAGAGATAGAGAGAAATATTTGCAAAAATATTGGGTTAGGAAAATATGGGTGCGTAAATTATGCACAAAGAAATGTCCTTCCTTTTATACCCAGAGACTCAGTTTTAATGAATGGGTTGGATTAATGGTCTTTAGAAATTCAATAGATGAGATGAAGGGGTATATCCGGAATAAAAATGTACCAAAGTTTGGATTTCAAACGTAATGATGTTTTACTTTATCAAAACCTGTTCCCGCCCATTTTGCATTTAATGCGTGTCAGAACAATGTTTGAAATTAATATGCATTTTGCATTTAATAAAACTGAATAATAAATGAATGGCTGAGGATTTGAGTTAAAAACCCTTTGATTGATGTGGTGTCAGACAAGATCAGAAATGCACATGCAAGACAGAAAAGGAAAAAATAGTTCAGGATTTATACCAGTCAGTCAGATATAGAAATCTGACTGATACCTCGTGAGACCGATCAGGTTGACAAGCCCTGAAATCTGTGTCCTGAACCTAAACCTATTCTGATCATGAAAATCCTCAAACTGATGTCTGTTCCCCCTGGAAGCCATCCATCTATCAGCAACCTGATCCTGAGTTAGTCATCCTACTGACCACCTTGTTCAATCCTGAACTGAGATTCAAACTGAATCCTTTAAGCCTGGGTCAAGAAGTCCTAACTCTACTGACAACTCAACAAACCTGGTTTCAGGCAAAGCCTTAGTCAGGATGTCAGCTCTCTGCTTGTCAGTAGGGATCCTCTCCATCCTGATGTCCTTCTTCTCTACATGATCTCTGATAAAGTGATGCCTGATATCTACATGCTTACACCTTGTGTGTAAGACTGGGTTTTGGGATATGGCTATGGCACTATTGTTGTCACAATAAATTGGGACATCATTGGCCTCTATTTGGTAGTCTCTCAGTTGTTGGTTCAGCCAAAGGATCTGGGAACAACAACTGCCTGCCGCCATATACTCAGCCTCAGTAGTAGATGTTGCAACACTTGTTTATTTCTTTGAAAACCAAGAGATCAGCTTGCTCCTTAGAAACTGGCATGTGAATGTGGTTGATTTCCTATCAATCCGACAACCTCCATAATCAGCATCAGAATACCCTGGTTGTCATCTGAGGGATACCAAAGTCCTAAATTGACAGTACCTCTAAGGTATTTCCGTATCTTTTTGGCACTCTCAAGATGACTCTTCTTCGGATCAGATTGATACCTTGCACAAACTCCTACTGCATAAGTGATGTCAGGATGACTTGCAGTCAGGTACAATAAGGATCCTTTCAGTGCCCTATATTCAGTCTGATTCACTGAGGTCCCATCCTTGTCAGGATCCAGCTTCTCATTTGTGTTCATGGGAATACGTGAGACTTTGCTGGACTGAACTTCAAACTTCTGAATCAAGTCCCTGGCATACTTGGACTGATTTATGAAGATTCCGGAGTTAGTTTGCCTGACCTGGAGACCCAGAAAGAAGTTCATCTCTCCCATCATTGACATCTCAAATTTTCCGATCATCAGCTTGGAGAATTTCTCACAAAACTTTAGGTTGGAAGATCCAAATATTATGTCATCCACATAAATCTGAACCAAGAGAATGTCCTCCCCTTCGGTAATCCTGAAGAGGGTCCTGTCCACTGATCTTGTTACGAATCCGTGGTCTATCAGGAACTGGGAGAGTGTATCATACTAAGCTCTGGGAGCTTGTTTCAGGTCATAAAGAGCTTTCTTCATGTGATAGACTTTGTCTCCGACTTCGAACCCTGGATGTTGTTCCACATAAACCTCCTTGTTCAGTACACCATTCAGAAAGGCACTCTTCACATCCATTTGATATACTTTGAACTTCTTGAATGTTGCATATGCCAGAAACAACCTGATTGCTTCCAACCTTACGACCGGAGCAAAGGTCTCATCATAGTCGATCCCTTTGGCCTGGGAGTAACCCTTTTCCACTAGTCTGGCCTTATTTCTGACAACAACATTCTTCTCATCCCTCTTATTTTTGAAGACCCACTTGGTGCCAATAACATGTTGACGCCTAGGTCTTTCAACTAACTCCCAAACCTGATTCCGCTCAAACTGGTTGAGCTCATCCTGCATGGCTAGGTTCCAGTTGGGGTCAGCAAGAGCTTCTTCAATGTTCTTAGGCTCCTGATCACTCAGGAAGCAACAGAACAAAGCGCTCTCACCAAAGGACAACCTCGTCCTAACCCTCTCATTAACATCACCAATGATGTCAGCCAATGAGTGATCATCTAGCCACCGCCTCCTGCTGACGACTGCACTGGGAGCTGCTGACGTTCCTTCGCCTGATCCTGAAACATTAGTCTCGACAATAACAAGCAAAGAAGCGGAACGAGCAAGAACAGGGGATACTGAGTCATTTCCTGAGGGTTGGGTAATATCAGAGATATTGTTTCCCCCTACAGTGTTGGACTCAGTAACTGTCTCAGGTGCAGAAGCATCATCACCGACAGTACGTACCTCAGGTTGAGTCTGTCCCTCCGTCTGAGACTCAACATTCTCCGAGACTGGGGCTTGCTGAGGGTTGGCCTGAGTTCCATCCTGATCTTCATCATCATCATCCCATCCCTTGGGAGCACTGACTAGTTTGATCTTGAATTCAGGATTCTTCAGGCTCAGTCTCGTCACCCTCTTGGTAACCCCCTCAGTGTCAGGACTTAGTGTTTTCTACGCACTGATGCAGTCTCATCAAACACAACATGAGGTGTTTCCTCCACACAAAGTGTCCGACAGTTATACACCCTGAAAGCTTTAATGACTGAGGAGTATCCTAAGAACACTCCCTCATCATATTTGATATCAAAGGCTTTCAGCTGGTCTTTCCCATTGTTCAGGATGAAACACTTACACCCAAAGATATGGAAATAGGAGATACGAAGCTTCCTTTTATTCCAAGTCTCATATGGTGTCTGAGCATGTTGTTTGTTCAGCATAGATCGGTTCTGAGTGTAGCAAGCAGTGTTGATTGCTTCAGCCCAGTACTTCTTAGGCAGTCCTGATTCAGCCAACATGGTCCTGGCAGCTTCCTTCAGGGTCCGATTCTTTCTTTCAGCTACCCTATTCTGCTGAGGGGTCCTGGCTGCAGAAGTCTCATGAGCAATACCATGGTTAGTACAAAAGTCAGTTATAATAGAGTTTATAAACTCTGTTCCTCGATCTGATCAGATCCTGACTATGCTCTGACCCTGTTCAGTACTCAATTGCTTGAGTAACTCTGGAAGCTTGACCTGAGTCTCCTTCTTGTTCAGCAAGAAAATAACCCATGTGTACCTGGAATAATCATTAACAACAACAAAGGTATATTTCCTACCATTCATGCTGACAGGAGTAATTGGACCAAAGAGATCTATGTGCAGGAACTGAAGCACTCTGTCAATAGAGAAGACATCTTTCTCTTTGAATGAAGCTTTGATTTGCTTGCCTTCCTGACACGCTCTGCACACGTGGTCTTTGCTAAAAACTTCATTAGATAGACCATCTACAAGAGAAAGTCTAGAAATTTTGTTAATAATCTTGAAGTTTAACTGACTCGGGCGTTTATGCCAGAGCCAACTGAGCTCAGAAGAGCTCTTAACGACCAAACAAGTTTCAGGAGTGCTGCTCTTGAAGTCAGCAAAATAAACATTGCCCCTCCTGACACCTGTAATCAGAACCTGCAGTGTAGATTTATCCTTAACGAGACATATGTTAGATGTAAATTCTACACTATAACCACGATCATAAAACTGACTGACCGAAAGCAGGTTGTGCCTGAGACTCTCAACAAAAGATACATTCAGGACTTTAACGGAACCAACAACAAGGGTGCCGAATCCCCTGGTGAAACCCTTAGAGTTATCACCAAAGGTTACCTGCGGGCCTTCCTGAGCTACATAGTCCTGAAGGAGGTCACGAAATCCGGTCATGTGCCTAGAACATCCTGAGTCCAAGTACCAGTCCTTCATCAGATCCTCCTTCCTCTTCTTGTAGCCCGCAGCGACCTGAACAAATCAGGCCTCAGGTACCCATCTCGTATTGGGTCCTACAGTGTCAGTCATACCCTTCGGGATCCAAATTTGTTTAATAATTCTGATAGCATCAGAAGTGTAAACCTATCTCCTTGAAACATCTACATACACAGTCCTCTTCTTCCTTTGTGCCTGGGAAGTTGAGGGTGTATGGGTGTCGGCCTGAGGTTCAGGGGCCCTGGATTGATTCCTGGGGGCGGGCCTCCTATTCCTATTTGGCCTGGGTGCATTGGGCTGAGTTTGATCCTGGGAAGGAGCAACTCGGGCCTGACCTATTGGCACTTGAGGTCTGGCCTGAGTGTTATCAGAGTCAGGTCTCCGTTGCCTTTCAGGGGCCACTTGGTTTGTCCTTCTCCTTGGAGGATTAGGACGCTCCTGGTGGGCTCTGTGCCCTGCCTGAGGTGCCTGGACCTCAGTAGTCCTTGGCCTTGCCTGAGGCCTCCTCTGACCAAAGTTCCTTCTACCCTGAGCATTCTGAGGTTGAGCCTGAGAGGTGCTTGGGGCAGAGTTCTTTCCAGCCTGAGGGTTCCTGGGCTGAGCCTTGGAGTTCCCTTGATCCTTCTTCCTAGGCTCAGGATGAGGGGCCTGGGCCTTTCCCTTAGGTTTTGGCCTGGATTCCTCAGTCCTTTGCCTGACAGGTTCAGGCACTTTCTCCTTCCCTTTGCCTTTATCCTGACGAGCAACACTTGGGCTCTTGTCGTCAGTTAGGGCAGGGACAAACTTCTTCTGAAAGTTACTCCCTGAAGCACCTCTCTTCTTCTTGCCCTTTGGGTCTTTAGAGGCATCATAGCCTAACCCAGCTTTGGCACCATCGGTATGCTGAGAGAAATTTATTAACTCATCAACCACTAGGGAAGACTCGTGTAACTTCTTCAGCTTTTCCTCAAGTTGCCCATTCTTTTGTTTCAAGGCCTCATTTTCAGTGGTGTATTGAAGCACCAACTCCTCATGAGCTTTCTCTTTTGAAATCAGTTCAAGATCCCAAGCAGTTTGCTCAGCACAAAGGCGAGCTTGCCACTCAGTTTCAAACATCTCTCTCAGAGCAAGTCGCTCAATCATCAGTTGTTCCTGAGCAAGGAACAGATCAGTGTCACGAGTTTCAATCAGCAAGCTGATTACACCTTTCAGTCTTTCCACCTCCAGTGGAGCTTCATCCTGCTTGTTCTGAGCATGAAGCAACTCTTCCTGAAGATGTACTAATCTGAGGGCTTCCTCAGTATCTCTCACTCTGAGAGACTCAGTTAACCGATCATTTTCCCCACTCAGCTGTGGATTCATATCCACTATGTGAGTATGAGTCTCCTGCAGCCTAGAGAAGTCAACCATCAATTGCTCTAAGGCGAGCTGAAGGTCGAGTTCCCCTGCTGAATCTGAGCTAAGCTCAGGTGCGTGATCAGGAGAAGAGGCAGAAGAACATACCTCATCATCTGCCATCAGGCAGAGGTCATCATACTCCTCGTCGGAGAAGAGTTCAGGGGACCGGCGTCCTGGGCCATCTGAATCTGAGGAATCCTCAGCAAGCATTGATTTCCGGTCTGATGCCCTGAGCTCCCTCTTGGCTCTCCGATCTTCTCTCTCTCGAGCGCTGAGCTTCGGATAATCATACTAATAATATCTGGTCTTGTGGCAATGGTAGCAGAGATCTACATCAGTAACACCCTTTTTGTCAGTGTACCTTTTGTCCGACGACTCCCTCCTACTCCCTGATGATCTTTCAGGTTTGGAGCTGGATCTTCTGGGCTCATCATCTCTCCTCTTCTCATCCCTGCGCCGCTCAGGCTCATCACGATCTCTCCTGGAATCCAAACCCCTCCTCTCTTCCCTCCGGGGGCTCGATCTCCTGGGGCTGGAATACCTGCGATCATGGGAATCAGTATAAAATTTCTTATTCCTGCCGAATCGAGAGTTCAGTTTCTCGAAATGTCGTGCCATCAGGCTGTACTCCAGGGCTAGCTCATCCTTGCTCATATCTCTCAGTGATTTCGAGCCAGATCCAGCCTTAGGCTTAGGAGCAGCTTTAAGAGCCACGATCTTTTCCTTCTCAGGTGTCTTCTCCTCACTGACTTCCTCATTGGCAGCACCCTTAGTCTTTCTCTTATCGAGGTCGAATTCCAGAGCCTTTAACTCTGAGAAAAGGTGAGAGTGAGTAATGTTTGTGAGGTCCTGAGTGTTCTTTAACAAGATCACTCATGTGTCCCATCTTTCAGGGAGACAATTCAGGATTTTAGATGACACCTCCCTCTTGGGAAACTCCTTCCCAAGGGTTGCTAGCTCGTTCATCATCTTAATGAACCGAGCTTCCATCTGATCGATGGACTCTCCCTCTAACATCCGGAAGGCCTCAAACTTCCTGATAGCAAGATCTCTCTTGTTCTCCTTGATCTTCTCTGATCCCTCACTCATCTCCTTCAGTGCATCCCAGATCTCCTTCGCGATCTTTAGGTGCATGAGTCTAACCGAATTCTCGTAAGAAATGGTGTGGAGTATAATGTTCTTTGCAACATTATCCAGTCTGATTTGCTTAATCTGATCAGCAGTAAGCGCGAACCTCTCCGCTTCTTCATCACCGACAACTGGTACTAGAACATTACCAGCAACAGGCCAGGTCCTCTGAAGATTCCTCATGAACCTGATTGGACCATGCTCAATAACCTGTGGCATCTGATCATGGATGGAGTAGAGGTGTGCAAGGACCCTGAATTTTAAATAATCATAATTGTCAATAGAGAATTCAGGAAGACTGCCTTTGAGGGGTTTAGAATCGGATGCCATGAATGCAAGTTTTCAGAAACAGATCAGTTCAGTTGACCACCAAAAGTTTCTCCTAAAAAACTATTGGTAAACAAAGTCAGTGGTCTTTTGAACCACTGCTCTGATACCACTTGTTGGTCCCGAAACGAGTATAAATCAGTGTATGGGGGGAATACACTGATGTCAGATTTTCCTGAAAGTCTCAGGAAAATGCTCTTTCAAAACCTAGTCAGGAAGATCCTGACGTGTTCTATAATCTGACAGTCCTCAGGGGCAGCAGGGACGGGTCAGTGTTGAACCAGAAAGGCTAGGTCAGAGTTGTGCTCTCAGAAGCTCAGTAGAGATAACCCAGCTACTGACAGCTCGGAAGCAAGTCAGTTGGATAGCTATCTCAGTAAGCTCAGTTTAGTGCGGAATGTGAGCCCTTAAGTTTACTCATTTTAGTTCTGAAAACTTATCAGTTTTGCTTAGTGAAAATGTGGTTAAGGCTGGTGCTCAGTTTACTGATCAGGATGACAAGTCTGAGACAAGTCAGTCCTGATGGTTTTCAGAAATGATGCAAGGATGCTCAGTTTAATATGTATGACAATTATGGTCCTGAACAAATAGTAAATCAGCACGCAAGGGTCTTTTTAACGTAGTTCGGAGATAACAAACTCCTACGTCCACAACCTGATTGAACATGAAGCTATCCTCAAAACCCTGAGGATAGGTACTTGGGTTTTACGTGCCAAGGGACACGAGTAGCCAACTTCCTCTCTTAGGAACTGACCCCTGGGTGGTTTTACAAGTCCCAGTCCTTACAAACTAACCAACCAACTCACACACTGAGGGGTTTGGTTTATCACATTTTCCAACTATTTTGTATTGATCCCTCGAACAAATCAAAGCTAAGGATGGGA
>JAPKLY010000029.1:0-39227 GCA_026898435.1 Prunella vulgaris
TAGTTTTGAATTACTAGAATAGATATAAAAAAACAAAATTAGTTCAATAGATATACACTTATTGTACGAAAAAAATTACTCGTTGTGTTACCTGCTAGTTGAAATTGTACTTGTAATACTTATATTAGTCATATCCACTTGTTGTACTCACACATCCTCATGTTTACCAAAACTCAATGTTATTACAAATTTAGTGATTTGGTGTGTGATTATCAATTTGATTAATGATATAGTGATTCTATTTACAAGTATTGATGTTGGGATCCTAATAGTATAACTCTTTTGTGAGGATTGTATTAGGAACTACTCAGTCTAGTATTACATACTATTAGGTTATTTCCTAGTACCATCCTCACAAAAAAGTAATACTATCAGGATATTTTCTTAATTTTTAGTTTTAAATTACTACTAAAAATAAAAGTTTTGCAATATATTATCTATTTTAGTTTTAAATTACTAGATTAGATATAAAAAACAAAATTAGTTCAAAGATATACGCTTGTTGCACGAAAAGATTACTCGTTGTGTTACTTGTTAGTTGAAATTGTACTTGTGATACTTATAGTAGTCATATCCTCTTGTAGTACTCACACATCCTCATGTTTACCAAAACTCCATATTATGATAAATTTAGTGATTTGGTTTGTGATTAATGATTTAGTGATTCTATTTACAAGTATTGATGTTGTGATCCTAATAGTATAACTCTTTTGTGAGGATGGTATTAGGAACTACTCAGTTTAGTATTACATACTATTAGGTTATTTCCTAGTACCATCCTCACAAAAGAGTAATACTATTAGGTTATTTCCTTAATTTTTAGTTTTAAATTACTACTAAAAATATAAGTTTTGCAAGATATTATCTATTTTAGTTTTGAATTACTAGATTAGATATAAAAAACAAAATTAGTTCAAGAGATATACACTTGTTGTACGAAAAAAATTACTCGTTGTGTTGTCTGCTAGTTGAAATTGTACTTGTAATACTTATAGTAGTCATATCCACTTGTAGTACTCACACATCCTCATGTTTACCAAAACACCATGTTACGACAAATTTAGTGATTTGGTGTGTGATTATCAATTTGATTAATGATATAGTGATTCTATTTACAAGTATTGATGTTGGGATCCTAATAGTATAACTCTTTTGTGAGGATGATATTAGGAACTACTCAGTCTAGTATTACATACAATTAGGTTATTTCCTAGTACCATCCTCACAAAAAAGTAATACTATTAGGTTATTTCCTTAATTTTTAGTTTTAAATTACTACTAAAAATATAATTTTTGCAAGATATTATCTATTTTAGTTTTAAATTACTAGATTAGATATAAAAAACAAAATTAGTTCAAAGATATACACTTGTTGCACGAAAAGATTACTCGTTGTGTTACTTGTTAGTTGAAATTTTACTTGTGATACTTATAGTTGTCATATCCACTTGTAGTACTCACACATCCTCATGTTTACCAAAACTCCATGTTATGATAATTTTAGTGATTTGGTGTGTGATTATCAATTTGATTAATGATTTAGTGATTTTATTTACAAGTTTTGATGTTGTGATCCTAATAATATAAATCTTTTGTGAGGATGGTATTAGGAACTACTCAGTCTAGTATTACATACTATTAGGTTATTTTCTAGTACAATCCTCACAAAAGAGTAATACTATTAGGTTATTTCCTTAATTTTTAGTTTTAAATTACTACTAAAAATAAAAGTTTTGCAAGATATTATCTATTTTAGTTTTAAATTCCTAGATTAGATATAAAAAAACAAAATTAGTTCAATGATATGCACTTGTACGAAAAGATTACTCGTTGTGTTACTTGTTAGTTGAAATTGTACTTGTGATACTTATAGTAGTCTTATCCACTTGTAGTACTCACACATCCTCATGTTTACCAAAACTCAATGTTATGATAAATTTAGTGATTAGGTGTATGATTATCAATTTGATTAATGATTTAGTGATTCTATTTACATGTATTGATGTTGGGATACTAATAGTATAACTCTTTTTTGAGGATGGTATTAGGAACTACTCAGTCTAGTATTACATACTATTAGGTTATTTCCTAGTACCATCCTCACAAAAGAGTAATACTATTAGGTTATTTCCTTAATTTTTAGTTTTATATTACCACTAAAAATAAAAGTTTTGAAAGATATTATCTATTTTAGTTTTGAATTATTTAGATTAGATATAAAAAATAAAATTAGTTATTGTACTCTTGTTTGGACACTTAAACAGAAAAATAAACAATAATGATAAAATTTCTCTCATTAAAAATGAACGCAAAAAATTGGCTCTCACTTTCCCTCCACTTATTTTACCAAATAAATTCGAAAATAAAGATCAAATATAAAAATCGAAGTCTATCTTCCTCCTAGTATTATCCCATTTTCTTTAAGCCCTAGCCTATTAGAAATAGACACCCATTTTTCAATCAAATCCCGTGAGAAACCCTTCGAAGGTATAAACCCTCATTCGTTAATATTATAGTTTATTAGTTGTATATTTAAATTAAGTACAATTATTTTTTCTGAAAAGTAGAGTATTAGCAAATGAAAGTTTATAGTTCAAATTTAAAATTTGAACTTGTCTACGGTTCAAATTTAAAATTTGAATTTATCACATGTATTTTGATAAATGATAGTCTCTTCATGAGACAATCAGTGCAAAATTCTTAATTAATTTTTATTTTTTAAATTAAACTTACTTTTTTATATCATCAAAAGTTAAGATTAACAAACTAATAAAAATTGATAAAATTTTGATTAAATAATATAAAAGAAAGTTGTATTTGTTATTTTACAAAAAAATATAATATATATTTATTAAAAAATTATGCATATTTACAAAAATTAATAAAGTACACCTTATTTATTTAAGGTCACACTCAATTATACCTTTCCTTTTAACGTATGATTTCATATTATAAAAATAGTTATACACCAAATAAAATTAGCACTATCACCTTATAATAAATATGTTTATGTAAAATAAATAAAGGTTCAAACTATATACCCCTCCAATATTATAAGATACATCTATTTTATAAATTTTTTTATAAAAAAATTATTTTAATATATCTCTTTCAACTCATTAACTCCACATTCTTCTCTTCCCCCATTTTCCAACCGCACAACAATTCCCCTAAATTATACTGATCAATATCTAAGTCCCTACAATAATTTTATAGTCCCTACCAATTTTTTTTTTTCATTTTGTAACGTCGAATAATGAATTGATGGAAGGCAGTGACGATAAATAAAGAAAAATATGTATTTAACAATTATGTTTTTGGATGTATTAAAATTAATGTATGTTTAATTTAAATTTTATTTTATAAAAATAGATATTTGATATATTAATTAATTTTTTTAATAAAAATAAATAAAATAAATGTACGTAGGTTTATTTCATATAAAATTGGAGGGTATATAGTTGGGCCCATAAATAAATGAGAAAGTTGGGCCAAGATTTCATTAATGGCCCATAACATTGTACCATCTATTATACTCTTGTTGTCAGGCATCGTTGTCTCCTCCGCCTCAACCGATGCCTCCTCCCATCCGGCGCCGCCCACGCCTGTGCGCTACATCAGACACAGTCGCCTCCGCGCTGCCACACGCGACGCATCCCATGCCGTCCACGGCCACGCCACGCTGTCAACTGAAGGTATAATTGAATCTGATTATATTTTATTAGGGTTTCAAAATTATTTTTTGCAAGTGTGGGCTCAACATTTTTGGCAAACGGTTTGTGATTTTGTGACTAAAAATTAGGCGTCCCTGTGAATGGACAAAAAAATAAAAAAATTAGATTCGGATGGTTTAAAGTTGACTGTTCACTCGCCAGCAAAATCATCAACCAATTGTATAAGTACTGCAGCTTTTATATATTTATAGATTTGGCAGGCATTCTGACTGAAAAAAATGGATAATCTGGCAGCGAAGACATTGTGTTCATTATTTTGTTTGCTCTGTTATTATTTTTTGTTCTGTTATTCAAATATAACAAGGTTTCTATGTGTATTGAGAGGTCAAATTTGGACCGTACTTCTGTTTCTTAATCGTGCTTTGAATTTGTTCTTAAAATAGTAGCATGTTTTCTGCTACTAATTGTGAGTATTATTCTTGTTTGCTCTAAGGAAGCTCGTTTGCAAGTAAACTGGTGTTTTACATTACCTTTTTAAGTTATAAGATGTCCCTCCAATTATACTTCTTTTTTTTCTTTGAAGTTGTTTGAGCAACACTTAGATAATCATTAGATGGAGCAAAGGTTGGCTAATACGTGGTGGATGGCGGTGAATAATAAGAAGTTCATCGAAACATCCCTATTTTCTGACATCAGAATTGATGGAAGAGGCCCTTTTGATTACCGAAATGTCACGATCCAGTTTGGTCTTTTTGATGAGAGGCTTTACATATTGTCTGTGTAAAAGTAAGATATTCTTTAGCCAATTTCCAGATTATCAGTTTCCCTAAGTTCTTTTTGATGAGAGGCTTTACATATTGTCTGTGTAACTCTTTGCCATAGACTTGTGTATATGATTTAGTTACTTTAGCTAGCAGAAATTGGGCTTTTTGCCAATTTGTTTCACTTGAGTGTTGCTCGTTACATTTTGTCCCAATGTAATTTTAACTTTCAAGAGACTCAGCATATAAATTCAGTTTGGCTAGTTATCTTCTCCTTGATTTTGGTTCAAGTATTTGTGTTGTTTTTTACTCTTTTTTCAATAATTAAATCATATAAACATTAAAAGAAGATAATTATGAGTTTTGTGAATTTTATATTTCAATATTGGGTATGATGAAGTAGCTGATTTTTTATAATTTTTTGTAGACTCTTGAACTTAAACAACCGTGCGATCGAATTTACTTGTATGAGCAAACCCACAGTACAGAGAAAATGGGTGGAAATCCGACAAGGCAAAAGAAAATTGGGTAAGTCGTGTAGACATTTATGATATTTGATTATGTTATTATTGATGTTAATTTACTTCTTTTTCAATTCAATTGTGCATTTTATTTACTTTATTTATGCTTAAATACCGGGAAACGATGAAACGTAAGCGAGATGAATATTTGGAGCTCGGAATAGACAAGACCGAAGCTGGCATAGCTTTGGAGGTGTTGGGCCATGGGGATGGATATACCAAAGGTTATGATTATGGTTATGGTTCAAAGCCTCCAAGTAAACACACTTCATTGTACAATTCTTCTGCCGAATATGAAGATGAACTAAGAGAAACAACAGAAGAGTTACAACAGTCTAGAGCTCAAGTGGAAGAACTGCAAACTCAAGTAACTAACTTGAAAGAGGACCTGGCTACACAAAATGATAACCTGCAAAACTCTCTGAGCAAAATGACATTCTCTCTGCAAAACTCTCTGAGCAAAGTGCAACTATGAACAAACTAATGGCTTTTATAAGGGAGAAATGGATTGACATATAATTAAGGTTAGTTTCTATTTTTTTTTTTATGAGTTTTTGGTAGCTGCTGTTTTTCTTTAGCCTTTACTTTAATATTTCCATTTTTCTTTTAATACTACTCATATGTCTTGCTTTAAAGTAGGCTGTGTTAGAAGAGGGCAGATATGATGAGTTATTTGTGTTCAACATGTATAATAGATAAGGGGATTTGCCTAAATCTGGTTTTCAACTTTCGAAGTTGGAGCCTGATTCTGGTTTGCAGAATGCTGCATATATTGAAAACTTGAATTCTGGTGCATTGAATATGAAACCTGCAAATGGTTCTTTTAGTCTGAATTTGGGGATGATTTCTGAACCCAACCATGTTGCTGTTTTGACCCCTAATGCCTTAGATTTGAATGCTAAATCATTTACTCAATCTTATATTTAGATTATGTGAAGGAATTACTGTGAGACCCGAGATTTAGTATAGCTGAAATTATTTCATGCTTGTGTGTAAAGCTATGGCATTCTGTGTTAACTTGAGTGAAATTTGGGACTGATGGTTTTTATTTTTGTGAACAGTTATGTATTTTTGTTTATTTTTCCTTTTATTTTCTGGATTCATCAACTGCTTGGGATTCTTGTTTAACTGATCCAGTCAATTATGGTGATTGTGATACTTTCATTATCTAATATACTTTTACACAGTCTTAGATCTTGTGTGTCAGTGAAGCTCCATATTTAGCATATGCCTTGAGGGAATTTTTTATTGTGATCCTTCCATGGTGAAGTGAAAATATAGTGTTCCGTTTGCTTTTTTTTACTGTTGGGGATACCGTTTATCGTGTAGGTTACAAGCTGCAAGCATGATTTCCACCTTCAATGCATTCTTGAATGGTAAGTGTATTTGTGCATTTAAAGTTTAGGATTATCGTTTTCTTGATACTTTACAAAGTTAAGCTTTCTTATAAATTCATCTGATATGATTTTTAATAAGTGATATCTACAGAGGAGAAGATTTCAACATCGTCGTTTGAAGTGCAAAAAGGAATAATGACATGGAAATTGGTTTTGGAGACATATAAGACTTCGATTTTTTTAGTTTATTGTTTCATGTAATATTGATAACAAAGATTGTTGATTGCTTTGTAATTTCTTGAACGTGTTTTTTTATTAATGCAAATTAAATTTTTTTATCTTTAATTAATTTAGTTTTTGTTTGTAATATTTATTATTTAGTATTATTACTGATTTAATATATATATAAATTCAAATAAATTGATAATAAAATGAATTATTTCACGATGAAAAAAATACGTCACAATATGTATCATTTTTATGACGAAATAATAGTCACGATATGTTGACTAATCATGACGAAATATGTTGTTACTATATCAATTTATGTAGTGACGATTATCATCATCGTCATTGAATAATATTTTTTTATGATAAAAAATTATTTTGTCACCATTTTTACATCTTTTAATGACGACTTATATTTTGTCACTGAAGTCCAATTTTTTGTGACAAAATTTAGTTGTCATTATATTATTATTTTCGTCATTTTTTTGCAATTCTTTCATGACGAATAATGTCAAATATGACGAACAATATATTGTCACCAAATATGAACTTTTAGTGATGATTATTATTTTCGTCACTAAATAATATATTATAGTGACAAAAATAATTTGTCACAATTTTCACAGCATTTTGCGACAATAAATTTTTTTTCACTAAAGCATACTAATCAGTGGCAAATTTCATCTTCATTTTATATGTACACATATAACGACGATCAACATTTCGTCACCAAATATCAACTCTTTCTTGACGAATATAGAAAATGTGACGAAATAACCAAGCTAATCGTGACAAAATTAACGTCACTAAAGTAACTTGTTTTGTGAAAATTATTTATATCATCACGTAAAATAGAAATTTAGTGACGAAACGTCATATTAAGTGATAAATTTTTTTATGACTAAAGTGACAATTTATGCGTCACAATAGATGAAAACATACAGTGACGATGACCTATTTCATCACCAATTGATGTCCTTTCATGACGAATTAATGTAACGTCACATTTTTCATAATACCACGCACATTAAATGACGATCTATGCCATGAAAAAATTCATCACAAAATATCAATTGTGACAAAAAATGATGTTTCAGTGAAAAAAAATTTCGTCGCGATTTCTTGAATTTCCTGTAGTGAGTTGTGAAGCACTGCTCAATAAGGATCTTATTGTCTAAGGTGAATCAGGATGGACTGGAGTTACAACAGCTGGATGTTAAAACTGCATTTCTACATGGAAAGCTTGAAGAAACCATATATATGCAGCAGCCTGAGGGGTTCATACTATCAGAAAATGAAGGAAAGGTATGTTTGCTGAAGAAGTCTTTGTATGGACTTAAGCAAAGCCCAAGGCAGTGGTATAAAAGGTTTGATAGCTTCATGGTGTCAATAGGCTTCAGCAGATGCAAGTATGATAGTTGTGTGTACTTGGAAAAGCAAGGCTCAGAGGTACTGACATATCTATTACTCTATGTGGATGATATGTTAATTGCTAGCAAAAGTCTTGGAAGAATTCAGAAACTGAAGGATAAGCTCAGTTCCACCTTTGACATGAAAGACCATGGAAGTGCAAAGAGAATTCTGGGTATGGATATTATCAGGAACAAGTCAGCTGGAAGGATGTTCTTAACTCAGCAGGATTACATACTGAAAATCTTGAGAAGATTCAATATGCATGAGTCAAGATCAGTCTCTACTCCTCTTGGACAACATTTCAAATTGTCAGCTGATCAATGTCCCAGGAGTGATCAAGATAAATCTCAGATGAACAAGATACCTTATACAAATGGAGTTGGAAGCATAATGTATGCCATGGTTTGTAGCAGACCTGATATTGCTCATGCAGTGAGCTTGGTCAGCAGGTTTATGGCTAATCCTGGAAAGGCACATTGGGAAGCTTTCAAGTGGATAATGAGATATCTGAAAGGTTCAACACATTTGGGATTACTATTTGAGAGGACTTAGGAGGACAAGCAACCTCTACAAGGTTTTGTAGATTCTAACTATGCTGGAGGCATAGATACAAGAAAGTCTCTGACTGGATATGTGTTTACACTTTATGGCACAGCCATCAGTTGGAGGGCTCCATTACAGTCAGTGGTTACATTGTCAACCACTGAAGCTGAGTACATCACAGTGACAGAAGCAGTAAAGGAGACTATGTGGCTGAAAGGCATTATCAGGGAATTTGGAATCAGGTAAGATGAGGTTACTGTGCAATGTGATAATCAGAGTGTCATTCACTTAGTCAAGCATCAGGTCTTTCATTAAAGATCTAAACATATTGATGTGAGGCTTCACTTTGTGAGGGATGTGGTGGAAAAGAAGGTGATCACAATACAAAAAGTTTCTACTGATGACAATGCTGCTGATATGCTGACTAAAGTCATACCAAGTTCTAAATTCAACTACTGTTTGGAGCTGGTTAAGGTACAGTCATGGGATGTGCCTTAATACTACTGTGATGTGAAGGCTAGGTGGAGGCATCTCACTTACTTTGAGGTGGAGAATTGTTATGGGTGCAAAGAAAGTGAAATAAACTCAGATGAGCAAGTACTGCTGATTAACTGAACATTATACTATCAGCTGAGGAAGTCAGCTGATAGGTCTGCTGATGGTTAGTCATCTGATAAGGTCAGCTGAGATCGGTTGAGAAGTCTACTGAAAGTCATCTGGGATATCAGCGGAGTCAGCTGAGGAGGTCAGCTGATGGTGGTCAGCTGAGGAGATCAGAATGATGGTCAGTCAGGATGGTATGGTCAGGTCAGCTGGTCAGATCAGGACAAAAAGGTCTACTGATGATATCAGCTGAGTACTCAGACACAGCTGAGGGCGTATCACATCAGCAGACAAGACAAGACAAGACAATAAATGAGCATACTGACTCCAAAGTCAGGAATTAACTCAGGATCAGTTACGAAGCGGTTTAAACTTCCAAATTGGACAACGGGCGATCAGTTTAACAGAATCAAAACTGAAGATCGTTGGGCTCTGACAGTTACTCATTTTCGGTTGCAACTGTAGCAGTTTTCTTGTTAGGCGGTTATGATCACTAATATTAATTAGGGATTTCATTCTCCTATATATATACGCACATATGTATAGAGGAACAGGACGATCATATACTTAGAGAATCATCACAACCTACAAGAAACACTTGTAATCTGTATTATCTTCTTCATTGATTAGTGAGAGAAGTGCCATCATCCGTGGACGTAGATCATTTCTGATCGAACCACGTAAATCTTGGTGTTCTTCAATTTCTTTATTCCAATTGATTTCAAACAATCATTGTGACTCAACACATACCTTCCCCAATTTCAGTTTCGCCCGCGCCTCTCATCTTCTTCTTCTATCCATTTTTCTCCTCATTCAAAATCACCCGACGGCAGTTCCGTTACCGCCGCCTGCCACCGCATCTCTTCCCCCGGTAAGTTTAAAATATATTTTATTTATTTATATATATTATACAGTTCGTCGCCGGAAATGCGTCGTTGTCGTTGTCGTTGCCAGGAGCCGCAACGTCATCCCCACCGCCATCGGAACCACCGGGAGCCGCGACTTACGTCGTTACCCGCCTCCGTAGGTAAGTTTTTTAATTTTTTTGTTTACTATTTTTGTATATATATATATATATGATTTTTCCATTTTTTATTAGTTAAAGTAGAGTTAATTATAATTAAGCTGTTGAATATAATAGAAACAATAGCATAGCTTGTGCATATATTATCACAAGTATTATTTCATTTATTTTGATTAATAATATTATTATATTTCTTATTTAAATATCATTATATTAATAATATATAATTATAGAAAAATTTAAAAATACATAAAATACTTACTGTCCCTCAGACGGTTTCACCTCGACTCGAGTATCCTGTCCTGTAATAGAAGTAGATCCCGCATCTCCGATCGGTTGATAAAACTGAGTGATGCGGATCTCAGGTAAAGGGAGGACTTGTCGTCTCCCTCTCTCTCGCCCTCACCCTCTCCCTCTCCCTCCTCCATCTGATTATTGCTCATCTAATTGCATAACAGATTAACTTAATTAATATAACACAAAATCACAACCAATAATACCAACAATACCAAATATCAATACTAACAATATCAAATACCAACAATACCAACAATTACCAAATACCAAATAAAAATAATACCAATACTAACAATACCAAATATCAATACTAACAATACCAAATACCAACAATTACCAAATATCAAATACCAAATGCCAAATAACAATAATACCAATACTAACAATACCAAATAATATCAATACTAATAATACCAAATAATATCAATACTAACAATACCAACAATACCAAATACCAAATAACAATAACAATAACAATACTAATATAACAATATAACAATACCAAATCCAAATATAACAATATATATAACAATTGTCTGGAAAGCACAGTTCCTTCACCCATGTTCGACACGTAATTGTTCGGAAAGTGTAGTTCCTTCACCCATTGAAATAATTTTTTCTTGTCTGCTTTGGTGATTGTGTAGTTGGCTTGTGAAAACTCACCTGGTCGTCGACCACTGGACAGGCTAGGACGAGAACAGAAGTGACTTAACTCTTGTCTGGATCTTGCAGTGCCTTTAGTCTTGCCTTCTGTATTCAGGATCGTGTGGAACAAGTTATCAAATACATTCTTCTCTATATGCATCGCATCCAAGTTGTGTTCAATCAATAATTTACTCCAATAAGGCAAGTCCCCAAAAGATGCTCCTATTCTTCCAACCTCCAGGGAACCGTTTATTGTGATCCATTGCACCCACCTCAGTCATTTTCCACAAGTCAGTTACTGTAACCACATACAACAACAAATCACCTACAATAAAGTGTGTATGGTTAAATTAAATTGATAAAACTCTTATCATAAGTAAGTAATAATTAAAATATAAACAATGTTTATATACCTGTTCGAACTCGTGGCCTTGGACGCTTTACAACATGTTTCCCCTTTAGAAAATTCACTTTGTCCTTCGGGAAGGTATGATCATCACATAGAAACTTTCGATGGTTATCGAACCATGATATCTTTCTACTCAGTGGAAGATAAAATGCATCAGATCTATCCATGCAGTACAGGCATGCTTATTTTCCAGCCATCGACCACCTAGATAACATATAATATGCTGGAAAGTCGTTGATGGTCCATAAAATAGCAGCCCGTAACGTGAAGCTCTCCTTCATGTACACGTCGTATATCTCTACTCCCGTATGCCACAAATATAACAACTCTTTAATCAGTGGCTGAAGATAGACATCCAGGTTATGCTTAGGGTTCTGAGGACCAGACACTAAGACAGTGAGAAATATGTGTTGAGGCTTCATGCTTCCAAGAAGGTAGATTGTACGGAGTCAGTAACACATGCCACAATGAATACTTCTTCCTGTGCATACCGAATGGAGCAAATCCGTCTGTGCATAGACCAAGCCTCACATTTCTCTTCTCACTCGCAAAATCTGGAAACTCTCTATTAAAATGTCTCCACGCATTGGAGTCTGCAGGATGACGCATCTCTTCGGAATTCTGACCAGAACACTCCTCAGCATGCCATCTCATGTCTTTTGCAGTGGCACTTTACTGATACAACCTCTCTAGACGAGGATTGATGAAAAGATAGTACATAGACTTGAAAGCTGTCTTCTTCCTACGATCTGGGGGTTTGAACCTGGGGTGGCTGCACATCCTGCACTGATAGATCCTCTCGTCGTCACCCCAGAACAACATGCAACCGTTCGTACAACAATCAATCTTTTCAAACGGTAAGCTCATATCCTTCAAGAGCCTCTTACTTTGATAGAAATTTTCTGGTGCCGTGTTCTCTAGGTAGGGCCCGTTTGAACAACTTTGCAAATTGATTGCAGACTTTTTGACTCACTTTACCTTCAGTTTTGATGGACAACATCTGAGCATTAAATGACAACTGAGTCTTAGTATCACAACCAGGAAACAACTTCTGATCAACAGATTTAAGCATATCAAAAAAAATTCTTCGAACGAGGGTTTTGTTCCTCCTCCATGACAGTGTGGTGACCATCCAAACAAGACTCATCAATCATCGTATGATACCTTTGGAATTCATCTACCTCATCCACCGGTGTCCCAAAGCATGGAGTAGACGAATCACAGCTCGAACCACCAATCTCAAATCTCTCACCTCCACCACAACTCAACTGATCATAGAAGGTAACCACTGTTTCAATATTATAATTCCACCGGGGTTCACCATGTACGGTCCAATTGTAATAATATGGAGTAAAATCGGACATCACAAGATGAGTTTTAACCTCATCAATGCTCAAGAATCTCTTGTTATCGCATTTTTTTCTTGAACAAGGACATCTAATCTGACCACACCTATCCATGCAGTATGGATTATGAGAGGCAAACTTAATAAACTCATCCATTTTCTTGTAAAATTCTGAGTTGATCATTTTTTCTATCAGACGAGGCATTTGATACATCCAACGACGATCAGGGAGTTCCATCTTCTTTAAATTAAGAATACATCAGATTAGAATTATTCGCCAGAGTTTCGACTGTAAAGAAGCAAATCCAATTTTTTAAAACAAAAAATCCACTATAATCATGCATCAATTAAACTAACTTTATCAAACATATATGTAATTCACAACAAAATTCTAATAAATAATGTACAACAAGTAATGCTAAAATTATCCATAAAAAATTAATGTACAACAAATAATTAATGCTAAAATTATCCGTAAACAATTAATGTACAATAAATGATGCTAAATATCACAAATGGGACACAAAATAACATGTATTTTATCAAGCAAATAAACTTTATTTAACAATAGAAATCAAACGGTAAAAATGTAAAAACATACGGTCAAATTGAAGCAACGAGCACAATGTGACAATAGACCCAAAAGATTGTAACCAACACGTTGAAACGATAATTCTTTACATTTGAGAGATTTTTTGGAGGTTGGGGGGAAGTTTTTTCGTGAATGAAAAAGAAAGAAAAGGGCAGAAGTTGTTGTATATTCGTCATTTCGCGACCGCATCTTTAATTTAGCGACTGCATATAAAAATTGAATCGGGCAATAATTGTCCACCAACCCGCCTTTGGATTCGATATTTAGCGACCGACTAGGCGGTCTCTATTATCAAAATAAATAGAGACCGCCATTATCGGTTGCTAAATTAACAAAAATCCAATTTAGCGACCGACTACTGGCGGTCGCTAAATTGTTTTGATATTAGCGACCGCTGTCGGTCACTAATCGTTCGCAAAAAAATCATTTCTGACCTAGAGTCAACGACAATCGCTAATCGATCGCTAATTACATATTTAGCGATCGTTTTTGTGGCGGTAGCTAATTTTTTATTACTATATCACGTTTTTTATAGTAATATATATGCCATAAAAGTCAAACTCCCCATTAGTTGTACATATATGTATGAGTAGCGCAATTGAAGATGGCACCAGCTTATAGTATCACAAGTGCTGTATATAATAATATATATTGTTAGAATTACATTTAGAAAGTAAACTAAACGAGATTAAATTAAAACGATCACAGAGTAGACCCAGCTCTTGAAGAATAAACAGAAATATATCACGGGCAATTTGTTTAAGAATCGTTATTTAGACGAGATGATAAAATGAAGATATTGACTTTTAGGCTTTTAATTTAAGAATCATTTTCTTTTAAAATTAATAAATTAAAGCAATTAATTTAGCATGAATCAATCCAAATCCAGCCTGAGAACATGAAAACAGGGTCAATATTGGCCAATTGGATTGAATCCGTATGATTTGACCTCAATTTCTCACTTTTTATACTTCTTCGATCCATAATATTTAATTTTCTTTAATTTTACATATAGTTTAATTCAATATATCGGAAGGTATTGTGGAATATTGTGAGATCCGATTATAAATTTAAAAATTGTGACGTGTAATTAATTTTTTTTTTCAATTTAACAACCCAAAAAACTACTATCCTAATTTTATCATTTTTCCTAAGTTAACTTTTTGAAAAACAATTTTCCCCTTCGTAACTTAGAAGACATATATATACAATTATAATCATAATCTTATATATATATGATAGGGCAAAATTAGATTAGCTCTGTTAAATTTGACAATTTTGTATATTTTCTCAAGAGTAAATTGCAAACACGTTTATCAAATACAACATAATCAAGACTATTTTTCAAAGAATTCACATACAACACGAACTCTTGTCCTCGCGACAAAAGAATTCTAAAACACACTATATATCAGCAGGCTGCAGACGAGGCGCGCTGGAATCATCATCCACGTAAGTCACATAAAGCGTGTATTTAATAACACCATAACTGGTCTCCACATCGTACGAATAAAGGCTTGTGATTGCGTATCCACGGGCAGACCGGAACACGCCCGTGCCACCTGCAATCGCCAGCTCCCGGACACTCTCCCCCAGCGGGTTCCTTCCAAGAATACTAATGGTGCTTCCGTTGTACTTTCCCGACGTGAAATAGAAGTTGAGGTTCATTGCCAGGGCAGTGGTTTCCAGGTCAGCCGAAGTGATTAGGCCCTGGACTCTCCCAACTTTCTCCGAGTTGTAATCCGGCTCAGCCGTTACCAGGTCATCCACAGCCCGGACTTGGCCGAAAGCCGTCGCGGAATTGGCTGTGATGGAGGCGCGTGCAACCTCGTACACCGTGGGGTTTAGGCCGCCGAGCACATCTTGGACAAAGAAAGTAATATTGGCTACGTTTTCTTTTCCTCTGCAGATGTTTTGGAACCATGCTTTTTTGGGGTGTGCGGTGGTGGACGAGATGCACCAAAGAACCAAGACGAGAACAATTGCTAGCTTTGCCATTGTCTTCTTTTTTTTGAGGGAGATTGGTAAACACAACCCTTGGTTTGATGAATTTTATTAACCTAGTGATGTGATTATTTATAGAGAGCTGTTTGTAGAAAGTCGTCATTATATATATATATATATATATATATAATAGGTCTAGTAGTACTAGAAAAAACATTATAATAAATTCTATGGCCATTTTACATTGACTTATATTTAAACAATTCTTGTGTGATATATGGATATATATATGTTGTGAAACGGATAGTGAATTTTTTTATTTATTTACTATAGTTAATCATTCCTCTTTTGTTTATATATTTAATATTTTATTATCTGACGATGATTTTTTACTTTATCATGTGACACAATTTGAATATATGATTACTAATAAATTTATGCTCGTAAAAGTTGAATTAAGTACAAAGTTTGAACATTTTCCTATTGGGTGTATTTGTCTCTTTCAAGATTTTGGGTAGGTGCATAACTATAAAGGTTTCGCAGCCGGCTGTGCCTAACCATTTGTAGTTTTTTTTTTTAAGCATTTCATGAAAAGCACTCCCAACATAATTTCCATACCAAAATATAATTTTCATATTTTTTATTTTGGTATATCCCAACTTTTTTTATATCTTTAAAAAATAATTTTCATTCACAAAAGTCAATAAAATACACTTTTTATATTTTATTAACTTCATACCCACGTAATTCATTTTTTTCTTAAATGATTGCACTTTAAAATGCATATGCAAGTAATACATAACATAAAAATATAATTTGGAAGAACCTTGAATGGACAAACTTTGGGGTGTGCGCTGGTGGAAGAGGCGACGGAGATGCAGGAAAGAACCAACACGAGAATAATTGCAAGCTTTGCCATTGGTTTTTTTTTTTTGAGGGATATTGGTAAACACAACCCTTGGTTTGATGAATTTTATTAACCGAGTGATGTGATTTATTTATAGAGAGTTATTTGTAGAAAGTCGTCATTATATGTATATATATGTATAGAAACTCGTGAGATTTTTTATAATATGGCCATTATAATTATAATAAACCATACGTATAGAGAGTCATTTTTTAGGTCTAGTAGTACTAGAAAAAAACATTATAATAAATCATATGGCCATGTTTTACATTAACGTATATAATAAGTCTAAGTAGTAAAATTAAGGGAAAAGTATAATATGGTTTAACAAATTGATAAAAATTACATATATTGGTTCCGTGTAAAAAAAAAAAAAAAAAACGCTTTCGTGGAAAAAAAAAATACTACCGTGCAAATTTTTGAACCAATTTGTAAATATAGTGATTTTTTAAACCAATACGTAGGTGACCCTAAAATTAATTTATAATATGACCATTATAATTATAATACGGTTTTTTTTTTTAGGTCTAGTAGTACTAGAAAAAACATTATAATAAATCCTATGGCCATGTTTACATTAACGTATATAACAGGGTCTAGTATTAAAATTAGAGAAATTGGTTGCTGAGTACATGAAAATTATATTTTTTGTTGAGGGGTCACGGCCTCTTTATTTTTTACCGGTAGCCCAATTACCTATTTTCATAGAGTAACAGATACCTATGTGCCTACCTGCTTCTCCATTACTTCACTCTGTATATTCCATTAAGTCTTGTCACCAAAATCAAAAAATCAATCTCAAGATTTTATTAAATATTACCGCCTCTGTCTTTCCCAAGTTAAAAGTTAAAAGCTTCAAGAAGGATTATCTTGACATTTGGGTAATTTACTGAGCTTTAAGGAAATATTCACAAGTTCAAAAAAAGAGTAAAAATTCAAAGTACGTTACTATAGTTCAATTCTATTTTCTGTAAAAGTTCGATTATAAATTTATTACAATAATTATTCTTTCCCTCTCTCCTCTCTCCTCTCTGCTCTCTCATTTACTCACTCTATCTCCCTTGTCAATCAAATATGTCATCAATCAATTCAATCATCATAATTAATTTACTTTTCTTTTTCTTATTTTATATACATTTTTTTATTATTTACAATTTCAATTTTAAAATACTATTGTTTATGAATTTATTTGAATTCATTTTTCCTCCTTTTATAATATTTTTTATTTTAAATATAATTATGTTATACTTATGAATTCAAATGTTAATTATTTTTTTATTTAGATTTTTTAAGTTGATTTTACAGAATATTCATAAGTTCCGAAAATAAATAAAAGTTCAAATGTTCGTAAATAGAGTTCAAAATGTTTGATTGATAAAGTTCAATTATAATTGTGGTCAAATAATTTTTATTTGTTCTGTAATATAAGGTAAAAATGATTTGAATTAATTTGTATGCAATTTTCTCTCATTTTTTATAAAATTCTTGAATATTTAACATTTTAATTCAAATTAACTAATCATTCATAAGTTCAAAAACAAAATACGTAAAAGTTCAAAAATACAAAACTATTAATTAACAAGTTCAATTACAATTTTTTATCAATAACAAAATATCAAAATTAAATTATAAAAAATAGAGAGAGAGATGATGTCTCCATCTAAAATCAGAGAATGAAGAACGTGATGGAGGCACTGTAGTTTGCTTGAT
Source organism: Prunella vulgaris (assembly GCA_026898435.1). NCBI lineage: Eukaryota > Viridiplantae > Streptophyta > Magnoliopsida > Lamiales > Lamiaceae > Prunella > Prunella vulgaris. The sequence goes on from JAPKLY010000029.1 coordinate 17,954, forward strand.
CCACACACAAATAAAAGCCCCAAGTTGTATTCATTGCTTGAGAAGCGGAATTGACATCTGACAAACATACAGAGTCTCCCACATCCAGCAGTACATAAACTCTCTAATAATCATGCTCTCCAAGGAATCCATATCATAATAAATATAGCAGCAGCAAACTAAGCCTCTATTCCACTATGTGCTAATTAATAATAAATAGAAGGTATGAAAGAATATCAAGAAAACAAATGGAATCTAAATATCCTATCCCACATTCTGTAGCAAGCTAATTGATTGAGAAATAAATAATTTTTTTAACCAGTAAAAAAGTTTTAAATCTTTAGGCGATTTAAATCTTAAAATCAGACTCCAATAATTATTGCTAGATTATTCAAGAATTTGATTGGTATCTCATTGTGAATTCTCTATGCATCAGTTTGCCAAGAAAGATTCATATAGTTGCATTTGCTTTTCTTAGCTTGACCCCCAGTAGCTCTGATTTGAGGAGAAACATTGAGAATTTGGAGAAGAACAGCGTGACCAGTCTGAAAACACTGGTTAATTGGGCCGGATGAGAATAGAAATTGGCCCAATTACTTCCATCTTGTTACCGTACAGAGGCATGGGCGAATCGGGCTTCTGTGTGAAGAAATTCCGGCAAGATGTGGCGGAGCGATTCCGATTGGTGGTAGCTTCAGGTGCAGCGGCCTTCGTCGTCTCGTAGACAGGGGCGACGGAGTTCTGCGTCTGGTGTGGTGGATCCCGGCGGTTTTCAGTGTGGAATTGCAACAGTTTCTCGTGTTCGCGCACTCCGAAAATCGAGCCGCGTCGTTCTCCCAACCATATCGTGAAAAACCCAAAGTGATTCATCAAAGCAAAAAAATTTCCGGAGAAGAAGACCACAACCACCATTAACAGCATCCACAGCAGCAAATGGGCTTAATTCATTCAAAAGAATAATTGGGCTTTCAATTTAAATAGGAAAATGGGCTTTAGCAAGGAACTTGGTCCAAAACATTTTCTTCCCCAATTACCTGCACACTAGGCGGACTGTTTCTTTGACGGCGAGAGCAGATAGAGGTTTCGCAGATTCCGGCGAGGACTGTGCGAACAGGGCATGACTGAGATAAAAGCGGTTTCCAGCGCGGACTTCAGGTAGCAGTGGTGTGCGTCGCTGTGTCGACTGAGCTTCGTCCATGGCAGTAACAAAGCTTGGCGTTTTCCGGCGTTGATATTGTGTTAATGGTAATGCGGCGGCCGTTTTCAGAGGACGGCGGGATTCCGGCTTCAGTTTGAATACAGCCTCACGTCCGGTAGAGAGAGAAAGGTACACGAGAAAGAGAGAGAATGAGGGTTATTTTCAGAATGTGAAGTGAGAGGAATGGGGTATTTATTTTGAGAGAGAGGAGAGAGAGGATAGACATAAATTTTCAACTGAATTTCGTTCCGCCATTTTTGACGTTTTGGTTCCGTGTAAATGATTGAAGTGACGTGAAGGTGCAACTTTTGCATTTGTCAGCAGGGTCACCCATGTTTTCTAATATAGGGGTAGTTTTGGTATATAATGGCACTGTTTTGGTTGCACCCTAATTTCCTTGTTATTGGTGTCTTGACACTAAGAGGTGTATACATAATGTACCCTATAACAATTCTCCCTTATAATTATAATATCGGGTAAAGAGCACGTTTGGTCCCATGAGAATTTGTGCTCATGAATTTGGTCTTTTTTTTTAACATGAATGGTCTCAAAAGATTTTTTCATTAAAAGTAATGGATTAATGTAGGACCAAATTTGTTTAATACAAATTCTCATGAGACTATATGTGCAATACTTTTTAATGAGTAAGACTAAATATGCTAAAAAAATGATAAAAGAAAACGTGGGATCAAATCCGTTAAGTAAAAATTCTCATGGGACCAAACGTGTTATTCATCCTTATAATATCACAAGTGCTAGTATATAATAGTAAATATGTATTGTTAGAAGACAAAAACTTGTATGAACCCGAGTTTACGGGTTATCAATTATCACTGTCATGTGTATATACTATCACTGTTATGCATATTCATTATCACTGTTATGTATATACATTATCACTATCAAAATATTAAGTGTATTTTATAACAGTGATAGTGATTATACATAACAGTGATAGTGATTATACATAATAGTGATACGAGTTCATGTGAACTCGAGTTCACAAGAGACCTACTCTTGTTAGAATTGCATTTAAAAAGTAATTAAACTAAACGAGATTAAATTAAAATGATCACATGGTGGACCCAGCTCTCAAAAATAATTCGAACACCTTTATCAAATACAACATAATCGAGACGAAATATTTTTAAAAAGTTCACACACGACACGAACTCTGACCTTATTCTAAACAAGCCCGTGTCCAGATTACATTAATTATACAATGGCCATTATAATAAATCCTATGGTCATTTTTTTAGGGTTAGTATTACTAGAAAAAACATTATAATAAATCCTATGGCCATGTTACATTAACGTATAAATGTATAATTAAAAAAGACTAGGTTTTATATTAAATTGATGGATAATAAGTTTATCACGAAATTGTTTTAAAGTATTAAATATTTGGTCAAGTAACTATTTGGTCAAGTATTAAACCAGGAGAGTTAGCTCACCTGGCCACCGGGCTCCTCACTTGAGTGAGTGACCCGGGTTCGATTCCCTATGGAAACGAATTTAGAGGGAGATATAAGGTTGACTTGAAGATATTCTTGGAGTATTGGAGACTTGGTAAACTAACTTCTAACTACTAACAACTAACATTTACCAGATGTATCAAAAATATTTGATCAAGTATATCAAAATATTTATCAGATGTATCAAAAATTTGGGTCAATAAAATCTATAACATAATATCAGTTACCCAAATTTTTATTTTTCTGATGAGATTTTTTATATTTGATCAAATATTTTATATTTTAACATTGATTCATGATAAACTTATTATTAACAATTTTCACACAAAATTTTACCTTTAATTAAAAAATTCTTGTGTGATACGGATATATTTTATGAAACGGCATATTTTATCTTTTTTATTAGGGGTGATTATAATGTGGTGCTTCCTTAAGAGTCTAAACACAATGTGGGACATCAATTTCCCTTACTTACAAATAGGGTTTTTTACTCCAAATCTTGATATATTAATTACTCCGAAAATGGTACAATTGAGTAGTTTTTTACTGTTTGACAAGATGTTTACTTTTACACTTTTTAATAACTTTTGGTACATTTATTATGATAAATTATTTGATTTAATTTCCGTCACCTTCCTCATTTCTCTTTACTTTTGAACTCTCATTTCTTTCCAAGAGACATTTCCCAAGAAAATCCCATCGGAGAAAATTTTCGGCAACTATTAATTCATTTACAGCGATTTGCGACAGTACTTTTGAGTAGGTGTCAGTACTTTTAAGTATTAATCAGTACTTTAGTATATTTTTACAGTACTTTTGAGTGTGAATCAGTACTTTAATATATTCATTACTGGAATCCTTCGAAAACAGTCCATCTCTAGATGGAATTCGAACAAAACACAACCATCATCTCCATCTTTCGCCAAGGCCAGAAATTCGACGAAGCCGCTGCACACCTCCATGCATGAATCCAAAGTCTCGCCGTTCATAGCCATCGTTGGAATTGAAGCTTGATGTCGGAATTCATGTCAAAATCCACAACGGGCGTTCAAGCTTTGCTAGAACGCACAAAGCCATTGCTGAAAAAGAAACTCGCCTCCACCTCTGTCATCGGAAACTCCACCCACACCAAAAATCAACCACCACACTGCCTCAAGCCAATCACGTCGGAAATCTCCCAGGGCCGCCCACCTCAATGGAAGCTACTGCCTCTATCCGCCGACCACTGCTCAATTACCCTACCGAAAATTCGCTCAAAGTCTCGCCGAAAATCGAAGACGAGCCCAGCCCAGCCCAACCGTTACCTTGAAACCTCTGCAGATTTTGAATAGCATGAGAACTAAGAAGAGTGGATATGAGAAATTTGAGATAATAGAGATTCAAACTTTCAAATTTGAATTTGATATCCATCGGTTAGTTGCTATTGTTGATAGGCTTGAGAAGACAAATTTAGGTGAATTAGATGGGTATACGAGGGGAATAAAAATGAGAGTTTAGGGTTTAGGACTCACAATCGTTCAAGGGTAACACAATCATTTTAGTAACTGTCCGAAGTTCAATTTTTTATACTAAATTGTAAGTCTTTGAATTTCGAAGAGTTTGACGCTTATTTGGATCATTTTAGATAAAAACAAAGATTTTACGAATATTTGAAAAATAGTAGCAAATCGGTAATTGATTGAAATATGATCGTTTATCGATTTCTATTAACTATTTATTTCTATTGACTCAAATTTTCAAATTCTCACAATTCTCCCAAATATTTTAAGCTTTAACTCAATAACACACTTGTCGGTGTGGTATACAATTCCGGTCATAAAATCAAAGCCCTGCTTCAATCCTCACGACCTAGCACTCTTTGCCACCCAAGACCTGACTCAAATTACCACCGAAAATAGTGGTGGTCGGCTATGGTCGTGACCTGCACAATCAGGTATTTTCTCCGTCCAAAAATCCAATGTGGAGGCTTTGTCCTTACTATTTTTAACTCAAAAATTTGTAGGTACGAACACCTGGTGGCTGAAAACAATAAACAAAAATATTCGAAAATCGAGGCTCGTGATAATAATGATTTCCTTAAAATAAAGTATGTCCCTCACTCTAGGTGTTAGTGAATCACGGGACACTTGTTTCCTAGGATACAACAATTAAAGCAATGATATAACACAATATCTTGCTTAAAACAAACTGAAAAATTATTTGAAATATCACCGAAGTATAAATGAAATAGTAGAAACGAAAGCTAAAGAATGTGGTAATTACCGGAAAAGTATTTGTATATTTTCCACTCAAACTTTTTGTAATTCTCCGTTGTTTGTTGTGTGGATTGCTACACAATACAATTTATAATATTCAAATATATTGTTGGAGCGTGGACATAAAGAGCAATAAATGATCTTTGACCTTAATTTCTACGTATGTCACACACAAGTTCTTGCAGGTTTTTAGGTCAAATTCAGCCACGTTTACACCCACGCACGCATAGAGTATGGAGGAGCATAATCTCATAACTTTCTTACAAGCTAAAAGTGGGTTCCTTCTTATATACACACTTCCTCAACAACAATTTTTCAATGTGGAACAAAAGTTTTTAGCTTTTCTCTTCATTTCTCATTTCCCTTCATTTCCATTTGCTACAACAAATTTAAAATCTCAATTTCTCATTCACCCAAAATCAAAATTGGACGAGTACTATATATACCAAATCAAAGCTCTCTCCGATGAGCACATTTTCCAACAAAATTAAGCTTACAACTATAACAACAACCCATTACAGCCCCAAATCAAAAGATTTATTTAAAACAGAGTTCTAATGCTTCACGTTCAAGTGGGTTCCTAACTCAAATTCAGGTTCAATTTAAAAACAATTAACTCACTGATTTTATAAATGGGAAGCGTGACGGTCATCTACGTACTCCTAGCACAGCTGTGCTACGAATCGAAAGAATTATTTACCTAGGTCTGTAGCTTCCAAGTGAAGCTCTATTTGCATGGTTGTGTGCTATCTATTCTACTTTTCCACAGTATTTATCAATTATCACGACTCTTTTTTTCTTAACTACATGATTATCCCTAGATATTTAGTAGATATTTTTGTTTATTGATTTACTTATTTTTTTTATACTTAACTCATGTATCTAATTAAAAAACCTAATATTAATAACATAGTAATTTTGAGGTGTTATAGAATAAATTTAAACAGAGTGACTTACATATAAGTTCAAAAAGATCACTATATTTACAAATAACATTATGAGATTAATTATTATTTATACTAGTTAGGGTACACTATAACAATAATATTGATATTAATATTAATATGAATTTTAATAATCATAACATAAATATATATATTATATTGTACACAGTGACGGAGCTAGGACTTTTATACATGGAGGCCGATTAATATTTCTATAAAGATGAAATAATTAATGTTATAATTATAAAAAAATCATTATAAATTTATCAAAACATCTAATTTCATTAATTTAAGGGAAAATTACAAAATTCAAAATTGACATTAATTACAAATTGGTTCTGTGCAAAAAAAAAAATACTTCTATTCAAATATTGTGAACTAATTTGTAAATATAGTGACTTTTTTGAACCAATATGTAAATCACTCTTAATTTAAATTGAAAAGGTTAAGTTTTGTTATGATTTTGAAAAAAAATAATTGTTCTGACTATACAAAAGAGGTAAGATGGTGTTGAAATTGCTAAAATATTAATATCATTCAAAACCTTCAGGTTGGGACATGTAAACTTCTTTATCTAAATCCTCATTCAAAAATGCGACTTTAACATCCATTTGATGTAGTTCAAGATCATACTGAGCAACCATAGCCATGACAATTCTAAAAGAATCTTTCTTTGAAACTGGAGAAAAAATTTCATTGTAGTCGACACCATCTTTCTGGGTGTAACCATTACCAACAGTTGGTCCCGAAACGAGTTAAATCAGTGTATGGGGGGGGAATACACTGATTTCAGATTTTTCTGAAAGACTCAGAAAAATGCTCTAACGCACTCAATCAGGATTCCCTGAAGTACTCAGTATGCTGAAGGTCCACAGGGGCAGCAGGGACGGTTCAGTAACGAGTCAGATAAACTGAGTGTGAGTAATGTGCTCGGAGGCTCAGTAGAGATAACAAACCTACTGACTGCTCGGAAGCGAGTCAGTTGGACCACTATCTCAGTGAGCCAGAGTACGTGCGGAAAGTGAGCCCTTAGATTCTACTCGTTTTAGTTTCTGAAAACGTTTTCTCTGAGTTGCTTAGTAAATTGGTGGTTAAGGCTGAGTGCACAGTATTCAGATTCAGGATGATTGATTCAGTCCTGAGGTTAAAACCGGTGCAGTATGTTCAGGTTAATATGATGACAGTTATGATCCTGAACAGAACAGTAAATCAGCACACAGGGGACTTTTTAACGTGGTTCGGAGATAACCAACTCCTACGTCCACGACCTGATTTAACAGGAAGCTATCCTCAAAACCCTGAGGATAGGTACTTGGGTTTTACGTGCCAAGGGACACAAGTAGCCAACTTCCTCTCTTAGGAACTAACCCCTGGACGTTTTACAAGTCCCAGTCCTTCTAACCAACCGATCTCACACCTTGAGTGGTTTGGTATTCTGGTTTCCAACTAAGATAGCTCTAGCAATACAAAACAATGCTAAATAATAGAGCTATCGATCTAAGCAAATACAGAGTGAATCCTACTACAACACTAGGGAAATTTAATTGCAGAGTGTTGTTTATGATATGCTTTGTGTTCTTGGATTCTTTAGAGTTTTCTCTTGGAAATTTCCCGTTAACCTTGAATAGGTGCAAGGTTCTCCATATTTATAGGCAAGATTCAAAATAGATCCGTTGGAGGAGATCAAATCAAATCTTTCCTATTTTAGGTAGATTGCAGGCTAGAAATACTGTGCGACCTACCCGCCATGCTTATTCTGGCAAGTTGTCACATCACCTGCAACCTTTTTAGACGCATTAAATACCGCATTAAATGCTGCACAGACTCCGTGCATGCGTGTCGAAAGATCATTGGCTCTCCGCTATAACGGCTAGTTGACCTTCAGACATTTGTCCTTCCTCGTACATTCAATGCTCTGAGTCTCTTGTTAATAACTCAGTCTGAACGTGTGTCTTAATGGAGTCTTACTGACATTCTTTTTTGTCTCTTGTCCCATAGAATAAATAACCTTTTGCTTTGGACTTACATGATTCAGGTGATCTGAACCACAGCCTGAGTCAGGACCTATGTGCATTCAGCACAGCCTGATAGGTTATTCAGCTCAGTATGTGTTACCTTTTTGCTTCGGACTTACAGAATTCAGGTGAACTGAACCAAGGCCTAAGTCAGGTCCTATGTGCATTCAGCACAACCTGATAGGTGACACTTACTCTTCACTGACTGACTTCTGTCCTGAGTATGCTTAGTGTACTCAGTAGAAACATCAGCCAATGGTACTTCAGGATTGACTTCAGGATGAATCAGCAGGCTTCGATCTTCAGCTCCAGAACAGACAATCTTCAGCGAGACTGACTGACTCCTTCAGGATGGTTTACACTTCAGACTTCAGTAAATTGGGTCGACTCCAATATTCTTCAGTCTTCAGCATGGTCCTCCTGTACTGAATTACTAACCTAACTATCCTGAACAGCTATACTTAGGCAAATTCATCAGGGGTTTTGGGATCTAATCAAAATACTCAGATTGTCCCAACACCAACAAGTCTAGCCTTACCTTTTGATGTTACCATTAGAGTCACATTTGGTCTTAAAGACCCATTTACAACCGACTCTTTTAGAACCTTTAGGTAACTCTACCAAGTCCCAGACATTGTTGTCATCCATTGATTTGATTTCATCTTTTATGGCATCATTCCAATTTACTGAATTGACATTTTCCATTGCTTGTTTAACTGAGATAGGATCCTTATCAATGCTCAAATCACATTCATCCTCAAGAGAAAACACCACAAAGTCATCGGAAATAGTTGATCTTTTATGTCTCGTAGAACGTCTTAAAACTACTTCCTCTTGTGGTTCATCATTCTCATGCGGTTCGTTAATGATCGGTTCATCCATATTAATATCATCTTGTGGATTTGGAACATTAATTTGTTGTTCTTGTATATTGTGTCTTTGTGACACAACAACAGGAATAACGATCATAGAAGGAACATCAGGTGTAGTAGTTTGCACCCGAGTTTCTTTAATGTCCACTTTTCGAGTTTCTAAACTCCCACTAGTTTGACCATTTTCAATGAACCGAGCATTTCCTAACTCAATAATCCTCGTACTATGGTTAGGGCAATAAAACATATATCCTTTTGACTTTTCAGGATAGCCAATGAAGAAGCCACTGACTATCATAGGATCAAGTTTTCTTTCATGTAGATTATAAACTTTTATTTCTACTTGACAACCCCAAACATGAAGATGCTTCAAGCTGGGTTTCCTACCAGTCCACAACTCGTAAGAAGTCTTAGGAACTGCTTTACTAGGAACCCTATAAGCAGGTATATTGCAGTCTTTAATGCATGCATCCACAATGAAATGGGTAAAGAGCAGTTACTTAACATGCTCCTAACCATGTCCATTAGAGTATGATTTCGTCCTTCAGCTACACCATTTTGTTGAGGAGTGTCTGGCATAGTATACTCTGCACAAATGCCACGGCCCTCAAGAAACTTTGCAAATGGACCTGGATTCTATCCATTTTAATTATATCTACCATAATATTCACCACCACGATATGATCTCACAACTTTTACCTTTTTATCTAATTGTCTTTCCACCTCATCAATGAACACCTTTAGGCAGTCCACTGATTAAGACTTGTCATGCATTGGATAAATGTAACCATAACGTGAGTAATCATCTATAAGAGTGAAGAAATATTTTTCACCGCTCCAAGAGGGATTATCAAAAGGGCCACAAATATCAGTGTGAATAAGTTCAAGAAGTTGAGTGTTTCTCGTGGCCGCTTTCTTTAATGTGTGTTTTATTTATTTTCCTTTAATACAATCAATACACACATTCATGTCACTAAAATCCAAATGAGGAAGAATTTCATTTTTCACCAACCTCATTAACCTTTCTTTGGAAATGTGACCTAACCTTTGATGCCATAAGAAAGCAAAACTTTCATTTGGTGCACTACGTTTATATATCATTTTCTACATGAAACAGAGATTCAATGAACTTAATATTCAATTTGAAACGGTAAAGTAAATCACAAGTAATACCAAAACCATAATAGTAATTTCCAAATGAAAAAACTATCATTTCCAAATTTGAAATAAAACCCTACAACATCCAACTTTCCTACCAAAACAAGATTTCTAGCACATTCACGAACATAGAGACATTTTTCTAGATCTAGATGACATCCAGTATTCAGGATCAATCTGTAAGTCCCAATGCCCTCCATTCGTGCTTTCATCCTGTTTCCCATAAACAAATACTGTTCATTTCCGTTTATGGGTTGGATTGAACTGAGTCCTTTTAAAATATGTGACACATGAGTAGTTGCACCAGAATCTAACAACCAGGTATTATTAGTGTTGTGAAATATGACAGGAACTGAATCGAGCTCAATAAGACTTCAAGTAATCAGAACAATTGGAAATTTGCCGGATGAACACACTCAACAGAAATAATCAAGAAATCTGTAGAACAAAGCAATTTACGTGGTTCGATCAAATTGATCTACGTCCACGGATGGGGTTGGCTCACTTCACTAAATGATGAATAATGTTTACAGAATACAAGCTTTCTCTCTCTAAGATTTTGAATGAAGCACTCTCTTAAAAGACTGGAATGAATACATATTTATAGATCAGACCCTTAACGTCTTTGAGCTCTTAACCAATCAACGAGATTTGTATGGTTATAACCGCCTTGAATAATTATTCCGGCGTCCAATGAGATTACTCCGCCAGCTGCCCAAATAACCGACTTTATCACTCTGGTGAAGTCGCCTTTGCCATGCTCTGTTTTCATAACTGTCAGCTCAGGATCGCCTTCATCCTGAGTGACTCAGGGAGTAGGTGATTTTTAGCTCAGGATGATCTCTCAGGATTTGCCTTCAGTTCTACTGAGTCTTCAGTGTCTTCACTAATCTGACCACTCAGGATGACATTCAGGATGAGTGTCAGGATCAGAACACTCCTGACTCAGGATCAAGTCTTCGCTCAGGCTCAGGATGCTTTCCTCAGAAATATTCCTCCGGATCCAATACTCAGGATCAGGATTCCTGACTAATCTTCAGTACTCAAACTCAGCTTATCTTTACACTTAACAATTCTCCACCTTAAAGTAAGTGAGTTTCCCCATTCCACACTCCTTCTCATGACCTAGCTCATGGTACATCCCATGACTGCAGCTTGATCAGCTCCAAGCAATATCTGAATTTGGAAATAGGTACGACCTTAGTCAGCATATCCGCAGCATTGTCCTCAGTGGAAACCTTCTGCACTGAAATCACTTTCTTTTCCACCACATCTCTCACAAAATTTGACCTTTCATGAAAAACTTGATGCTTAACCAAATGAATTATGCTCTGATTGTTACATTGAACTGCAACTTCCTTTTGTCTGATTCCAAATTCTTTAATCATACCCTTGAGCCACATTGCTTCCTTCACTGCTTCAGTCATCGCAATATACTCAGCCTCAGTAGTTGAGAGTGCCACTACTGACTAGAGTACTGCTCTCCAGCTGATTGTTGTACCATATAATGTGAACACATATCCTAATAAGGATTTCCTCGTATCAATGCTTCCAGCATAATCTGAGTCCACATATCCCTGAAGTGGTTGAGTGCCATCCTTTGTCTTCTAGAAGAGTAACCCCAGATTTTCAGTTCCCTTTAAGTATCTCATGATCCACTTAAAAGCCTCCCAGTGTGTCTTTCCCGGATTTGCCATAAATCTACTGACCACACTGACTGAATGTGCTAAATCTGGCATGCTGCACACCATAGCATACATTATGCTACCTATCCCATTTGAGTAAGGGATTTTACTCATTTGTGCCTTCTCTTCTTCTGACTTCGGACACTGACCTGATGTCAGTTTGAACTGTTGACCAAGGGGTGTAGATACAACTCTGGCTTCAAACATGTTGAACCTCCTGAGTATCTTCCGGATGTAATCCTTCTGAGTTAAGAACAACCTCCCTTTGTCCTTATCTCTGATAATTTCCATCCCCAGTATCCTCTTAGCCATACCCAGATCCTTTATGTCAAATGTGCTACTGAGCTTTGCCTTTAGCCTCTGAATTCTTTCAGGACTCTTGCTTGCAACCAACATGTCATCCACATAGAGCAGCAGATATGTGAGTACTTCCTTCCCATGTTTTTCAAGATAGACACAACTATCATACCTGTATCTTGTAAAGCCTATGGAGATCATAAAACTATCAAACTTCTTATACCATTGCCTAGGACTTTGCTTCAGTCCATACAATGATTTCTTCAGTAGACACACCTTATCCTGATTCCCAGGTAGAATAAAACCTTCAGGTTGTTGCATGTGTATAGTTTCTTTCAGGTCTCCGTGTAGAAAGGCTGTCTTGACATCTAACTGCTGAAGCTCCAAGTCCTTCTGAGCTACCTTGGACAATAGGATTCTGATTGAACAGTGTTTCACCACTGGTGAGAATACCTCATTGAAGTCTACCCCCTCTCTCTGAGTGAAGCCTCTGGCAACAAGCCTTGCCTTATATCTCAGCTTCTCTCTTCCTCATGGCCCCATTTAAGATTTCTTCTTGAAGATCCACTTGGAACTGACTACCTTCTGTCCCTGAACTTTGTTCACAAGTGTCCAAGCGTTATTCTTCTCTAATGACTGAAGTTCCTCAGTCATGGCCAATATCCATCTCTCCTTGTCTTTACCTGACACAGCTTCAGCATAGCTTTGTGGTTCCTGATGCTCCACCTCTTCAGCGGTTATCAGGGCATAGGACACCATATCAGCATGATCGTATCTAGTCGGAGGGTGTATGCTTCTCCGATGTCTGTCTCTTGTTAGACTGTAGTTCCTGAGATCTTGGTCTTCAGTATCTGAAATTGAGTGGCCAGAATGATCGTCAGTATCACTCTCCTCTGACTCCTCTTAAGTCCTTCCTAAGGTTTCACCTACCTCAAAAATTCCTTGTCCTGAGTTCCTTTCAGGAGTCTCCACCTCAACCTGAGATCCATCTCCTGAAAGTATACCATCTGAGTCGTGTATGCTGATGGGCTGATTATATCCCATGACTTTCTCGTTGAAAGTCACATCTCTACTGACAATACATCTTTTATGTCCATGTTCCAAACACCATAACTTGTATCATTTCACTCCCTTAGGATATCCTAAGAAGATACATCTCAGTGCTCTAGGTTCCAGCTTATCCTGCCTGATGTGGGCAAAAGCTGAGCAACCAAATACCTTCAGGTTATTGTAGTCCGAGATCCTCCCATACCATACCTCATCAGGTGTCCTGGACTCAATTGCTGAGGAAGGTGACTTGTTAATAAGATAACAAGCTGTACTGACTGCTTCCCCCCAAAACACCTTGGGTAGCTTTGCATCTGACAACATACTCATGAACTTTTCCAGGATTGTCCTATTCATCCTCTCAGCCAAGCCATTTTGCTGAGGATTTGCAGGAACAGTCCTGTGTCTAGTGATCCCCCTTTCCTTGCAGAAATTGTTGAACTCCTCTGATACATACTCCAATCCATTATCAGTCCTGAGATGTTTAATGGATCTTCCTCTCTTATTTTCTTGTTCACTGACCCAATCCTTGAACCTTGCCAAGGCCTCACTCTTCTGCTTCAGTATGAATACCCATACTTTTCTGCTAAAGTCATCAATGACTGTCATGAAGTATCTTCCACCTCCATGAGTCTCCTCCTTAGCTGGTCCCCAGATATCAGAATGAACATAATCTAGAGGTGCATCAGTAGTCTTCTTACCTTTAGGGAATGGGATTTTCTTGGATTTTCCCAGGACACAATTGTCATAAAAATCCAATTTCATCACCTTTCCTTCCCCAAATGCCTTCTGCTTTGAAAGTTCTTGGAGCCCCCTTTCTCCAATACGGTTCAACCTCTTATGTCATATCATTGTCTCAGTGTTGTCCATAACATTGTTTGCTGACCCTGAAGAAGTGCTTCCAATCAGGATATACAACCCATTGACTTTCTTGCCTTTCATGTATACCTTCTTGCCTTTGGTTATCAGGATATAACCATCCTCAGTGTTGAACTCATAACCCAGTTGATTCAGTGAACCCAGGGAGATCATATTTCTCTTCAGTTCTGGCACCAGCCTCACATTTGAGAGTATCTTATCTACTCCATCATGCAGCTTCAACCTGACAGAACCACTCCCCTTCACCTTACATGTCTGATTATTGCCCAGCACAACTGAGCCTCCATCAAACCTCCTCAACTCCCTGAATAATGATTCATCAGGGCACATATGGAATGAACATCCAGAATCTAGTACTCACTCATCATTCAGTTTCAGGTTAGTAATTGTTAACACCTCAGCACTATCATACCCACCTTCAGCAGCAACAGTTATATCAGCATTTTGTTCTTCTCCCTGATTCCTATTTCTGTCAGGGCAATTCTTCTTGAGATGACCAGTTTTGTGACAAGCAAAACATTTCCTCTTCTCAACAAAATCACCAGATTTTGGCCCCTTTGTGTTCTTCTTCTTCTTGTTCTGAAACTCTTTCTTGCCCTTCTTAAACCTGACATTCAATCCTTCAGCCTGACCTGAATTTTTCTTATCAACTTGTAGCTGAAGTGACTTAGTTTTCAATGCACCCAGAATATCATCAAAGGACAATTGATCCTGTCTCCCAAATATCAGAGTATCCTTGAAATTTTCAAAGGACTTAGGCAAAGAATTCAGGAGCATAAAAGATGGCAGTCTTCTCCTTGCACACCTCCCTCAGAGGTTTATCCCCCAGACACAAGATGATTGTGCTATAAGCCTTTTCCAATATTTCTTGTTTCTTGCTTGGATTTTCTGATGAAGAAGATGGCCATTGATCTTCAGGCTTCAGAGCATTGGCCAACGCATGATGAGTCAGGAGAGCCTTTATCTTGATCTTCCACAAACCAAAATCATTTGCTCTAGTGAATTTCTCAAATTCCAGCGTGGTAGATGCCATGATTGATAATTTTACCGGTCGATTCTTCCTTCTTTCCCACAGACGGCACCAATTGTTGTGAAATATGACCGGAACTGAATCGAGCTCAATAAGACTTCAAGTAATCAGAACAATTGGAAATTTACCGGATGAACACACTCAACAGAAATAATCAAGAAATCTGAAGAACAAAGCAATTTACGTGGTTCGATCAAATTGATCTACGTCCACGGATGGGGTTTGCTCACTTCACTAAATGATGAATAATGTTTACAGAATACAAGCTTTCTCTATCTAAGATTTTGAATGAAGCACTCTCTTAAAAGACTGGAACGAATACATATTTATAGATCAGACCCTTAACCGCCTTTGAGCTCTTAACCAATCAACAAGATTTGTATGGTTATAACCGCCTTGAATAATTGTTCCGGCGTCCAATGAGATTGCTCCGCCAGCTGCCCAAGTAACCGACTTTATCACTCTGCTGAAGTCGCCTTTGCCATGCTCTGTTTTCAACTTTTCATAACTGTCAGCTCAGGATCGCCTTCATGCTGAGTGACTCAGGGAGTAGGTGATTTTCAGTTCAGGATGATCTCTCAGGATTTGCCTTCAGTTCTACTGAGTCTTCAGTGTCTTCACTGATCTGACCACTCAGGATGACATTCAGGATGAGTGTCAGGATCAAAACACTCCTGACTCAGGATCAAGTCTTCGCTCAGGCTCAGGATGCTTTCCTCAGAAATATTCCTCCGGATCCAATACTCAGGATCAGGATTCCTGACTAATCTTCAGTACTCAAACTCAGCTTATCTTTACATTTAACAATTAGGAACCTCAACAAGATTTGATTCAAAGCATACAGACACGTAATGCATACCTTTCTTTTCGAACCAAGTCTTTCTTTTAGGACAATCTCTCTTGAAGTGTCCTGTCTTTTTATAGAAGTAACACTTGTTTTGTTGACCACCATCAGCCTTCATTGGGGTCTTGTCCTTTATCTTGTTCTTTTTACCCGGTTTAGCCTTACTACTACAACCCTCATCAACTGTGAGATGGATAGAGTGATCCTTTATCTTCTTTAATCTTCTTTCCTCTTGTAACAACATATTTTAGCTCTTGAAAGTTCCATTTTTCTTTAATGGTGTTCTAGTTCACATGGAACTGACCAAACTCAGTTGGAAGGGAGTTCATGATAAATTGAACCAGAAAAGTCTCACTCATATCCATTCCCATAGTCTTAAGTTTTGCTGCTAGGTTGGACATTTCAGTTACATGATCATGGATAGGTTGAGACCAATTAAATTTCTTTGTATTTAGCTCACTCATAAGCAATGTTCTAAAAGTCGCTAGTCGCTAGTCGCTAGTCGGATCATTAAGCTCTAGCGACTAGTCGGAGAATAGTCGGGGACTAATCTGAAGCACTTAAATGGTATATATAATTAATTACTTAATAAATTAGTAATACATTATAGATAAAATAAAAAAAAATTAATATTACCACCTTTCAATATTAAAATTATAAGTGATAACAACTATAAAACTCAAAATTTAATAAAGTGATAATTTAAAAAATAAAAGGAAATTAATATTTTAGTTGTTTTAATTTTATTTTATTATAATTATTTAGGGGTTTCCAAAAAAAAGGGAGAAACATGTCTAATGGGGAACGACTTAGTCGGCATTTAATCGATCTAATCGTTATCAAGTCGGCGTCTACTCGGCCTAATCGTTGTCTAATGGGCTTTAGGCGCTGATTATTACTTCTAGACGTTTTATTTAGCGACTTGGTGTAAATCGGGTCGGCCAAGGGCCGACTAGCGACTAGTCGCCGACTTATCGGTCAAGTCAGCCGACTTTTAGAACAGTGCTCATAAGGCTTTCCACAATTGATTTGTCTGTTAAGTCCGACTGGGAATACTCTTTGAGTGTTAGAATAAATTCCCTTGCGTTGTCTGTCTTTGACATCGAAGGCTAATTGTTTCAGCCATGATCATTTTCATTAGATTTAAACTCAGCCTATTAGACCGCTCCCAAGCCTCATATATGGACTTGTCAACTTCTGAGCTAGTCTCAGTAATGGTTGGAGGTATCTATTCAGTAACTATGGCATAGTCCAATTCCATAACACCTAATCCACCTAGTTCAAATCATGGATTTGACCACTGCATTTCCCGATGCGAAAAGATTCATTGAAACTGCACAATTTTATATATGCTTACCTATTAGTGCTTGAGTTAACTATAATAAAGCTAAACTTATACTTTAAACATGTACTCAAATTCACCATTGGGCTAAATTTAAATACATACACTATTATTGATGCTCAAATAAATTTAATAGACAACCATTACGCTTACTAATTAAATTATGCATGTTATCTTTGGATAAACTTGCAAAATTTAATTTACATGGTAGTCCCTTTTATTTTATAAATTATATCCAATGGTCCACCTTTGGGTGACCTCCTTGGAATATAATTTATAATTTCAATTGTTCAATCAATCCATAATGTCATTCCATTAATAGCATCAATTTAATGAACAATTGAATTAATACACTTAATTATTTAATTTTGCAAACTAGGCCACTTTGATGACTAACTAATTTCTATAATTTAAATAATTTAATTGCATAAAACTTTAATTATTGAATTAATTATATCCAACAATAATTAATTTAATTCCTATAATAGGCCCAAATTAAAACTTAAATAAATACATAAAGGCCCAACATTTAATAACCTAATTTATAAGCTTAAACAAGTAATGCTTATGCGGAAAAGACCTTTGACTAATATAACATTAATTACATACTAATTACTCATTAGGCATGCACATTATCATAATCCATATTCAATTGGATTTTTGCAATATATTGATCAAATGGCATATTGACCAATTAAATTGCATTAATAACTTTCAATATATGAAAAAGGCAAACTTGGTCAAAACTTTCTCCAGCCCAAATAAAATTCATTAATATGCTGCCACTAACCAACGTTTCCATAGTGCACGTCATCTCACGGCATGATAATTACCATAAATAATAAAGCTACTTTTAATCAGCAATTCAATATGATTTCGGCCGAATTAATCAATTATTCAAACAAAAATATGCTGACTCTTTTTGCATAAAATTTGGGAAAATAACTTCCCACCATCACATGAGCATGGAATTTTCGGCAACTTTAGTTGCAGTGGTTTTTTTTTTTTTCGCCCATATCCGTCATTAGTAATCAAACGGCGCATATGATGCATTTCGAACGAATTGATTCAGGCAACCATCATACAGATCAAAATATCAGAAAATCAATACATCGCATAATTCATCAATTCAAGAAACAATGCATCCATAATAGATTCGGAATATCAACACATAAAAAAAAACGTTTTCACGGTGAAACATAGACGTCTAAACTATGATCTCTGATACCAACTGTAAGTAAATATTACTGTAATGCTATTCTTTAAACTGTAATGGAATTAACAAATCTGTTTATGCCCGAGATCTTTCGTCTTATGTTTAACACTTAGAATCGTACTAGGATACATGAATTCCTTTTGGTATTGAATGTTTATGTCCGAGTCCTTTAATATTTCTGTCCGGAGTACAGAGTCATATTCTCCCTCTTACGTTTTTACTTTTCAGTATTCACTCTAAATGATGCCGTGAAACCTTTTGGCAAGGGAGAGAGGAGTTTTAAAACTAAAAGTCATAACCGTTTAAAAATCCCTCTGACAGTTTTAGTCAATCCATAACTCCCGTTAATCATCATCACATGTTAATATAAGATGAATTTAATATTTAATTATTAGACCTATTTAATTACACGGACCACTTAATAGCTAAAATAATTAAATATTTTAACACCTGCTTCCCAACGCCGCCAGTCAATGGTTCGGGTTTGAGATGGCCTTCAATAATAATTTACAACCTGCGATTGTCTAGACCGTCTCAGATGAGACCGCCCATATTAAAGGCACCTTTTTCCAATGGGGAGCTAATCAATGCTTTGGATATGAGACGGCCATGAGACCGTCATTAATTCGAACTTTAAAATCTGAGATAGTTTGACCGCCCCAGAATTTGGTGTGGTTGTCGCTATTCCGATCAAAATTGACTTTGATATTCAGTGAATAGCGACAGTCTAAATTGTCTCTCTTACATTTAGATTAGACGGTTCGTGGGATTCGCCCCTAATTTCATCAATAGACACCACACTATTGTGGTCATCTCAAATATGTCTTAAATTCAAGAATTAGAGACGGCTATTGTGATTATTTTAAATTATTTGTCTTTAATTCAAACTTTTTTTATAGTGTGTGTAAATTATATATATATATATATAATATGTATATCCCTTTCTAGTCTTGACTAAGATATTTTTTTATTTTTATAGGTAAATGTTAGTGGTTAGTAGTTAGAAGTTAGTTCACCAAATCTCCGTACACCTATATCTCCAAGCCAACCTTATAACTCCCTCTTATTCGTTCCCAAAGGAAATCAAACCCAGGTCACGAACTCAAGTGAGGAGCCCGGTGGCACCTGGTTGTGTTGACTAAGAAATTAATTGAGTATGTGCAAATTGTGAAGTAGTTCACCAACCCCAACTGCTAAAACAAAAAATTCCCAAAGTCAACACTTGTCCCCCACGATGACCGTTCCAAATTAAGGAAAAAAAATCTCAACAATAACGCAATGATCAAAAGTCTTTAAGACTCAATTTAATTAATCACTATCCTAAATTTTCTTCCCCAACTCACAAAGCCTGGCCAAACATAATTTAAAAAAAAAAAAAAAAAAACATAATTGATTCCTTCTCAAACAGACTACACTATCCTTAATTTTTCTCCCCAACTCACAAAGCCTGGCCAGCAATAATTAAAAAAAAAAAATCAACATAATTGATAACCTCTCAAACATACGTAGCAATAGTCACATTATATCCAACTATAGCATCGCCAACAGTATTAGTCCAATAAGTTGTGGCCATCGCGTACCCTCGCGCCATCCGGAAAAGCCCGGTCCCACCTACGATTGCCATCTCCCGAACCGGGTTCATCACCTGGTTTATGCTCAGAAGGCTGAACGAGCTACCGTCGTACATCCCGTCGGTGAACACGTAGCTGAGGGCCATGATCAGCCCAAAGTCGGTCTGCCCGGCCGACCCGTACAACCCTCGGGCCCGGCCCACGACCTTCGACGACACTTCGGGCCCGACGGTTAACGGGTCGTCGATCATAATGAGGGCGCCGAAGAGGTTGGGCTCTGAGGTGTTCTGCAGAGGCTGAGCAATCCTCACGGCAGTCGGATTCCGGCCGCTGACAATGTCGTGGAAGTAGAATTGGAGAGTGGTGACAACTTCTTTCCCTGTTTCCACTCTCTTGTACCATTGATCGTTGCTTTGAGCTTGAGTGGGTTTGATTGATAGCAGAAAGATGAGGGATGAGAGTAGGGTTAGGGTTAGGGTTGTCATTTTTGGGTCTGTGTTTGATAATTTGGGGTTGTGAGGTTATATTTATTGTTGGATGAAATGTTTTCTTGTGGTCTAAAAATTTAGACCCGTAAAAGATGAGGAATTATTTTATTTTTAATGTTGGTACAAGTATGAAGGGGAGAGGAGTGATGTGTGATGTCAAATGTTTGTAAAGTGGTTTAACTAATTATCAAAACTAGACGTCTTGTGGGTTGGTGAGAAAAGTCTTCAGGAAAGTTTGGCACATGCGGGAGCTGTTGGAAATTGGCTAATATGTTGGGTTTTGATCTAACTCAACTTTGACCGGTTTTAGTTTGATGTTTTATTCGTTAAATCTTTAAAGAAGATTTTGTTGTAAATATGTCCAATAATCTATATTTTAAGTAAGCGGTCTCATATGCAATGGTTGCATTTTACACTCACAGCACGAAGTTCTTAAAAAATGAGGATTAATTACGCTGAAAAGTATGAGTTGATTATGCTGAAAAGTTTACACTGTGTTAGCAATTTTTCAGTGTAAATTTTTTAGTGCAATCAACCCACATTTTTCAGCGTAATTAGCCCCCACTTTTTAGTATAAATAACATCAACTGTTGAGTGATTATATAGTGCACCGGTGTATATACACTACAAAAAAAATGGGTTTTAGCGACCGATTTAGCGACCGAAAATCGGTCGCTAAACACATTTACCGACCGATTTACCGACCGATAAAGGTGGTCGGTAAAACTGTGGTCGCTAACATTTAGCGACCGAATTTTCATTCGGTCGCTAGCTTAGCGACCGCCAAAACGGTCGGTAATTAGTCGCTAAAAGAACCGGGATTTGACCCATTTTTTAATGTTAGCGACCGATTTATCGGTCGCTATTTATATAAGTAGCGACCGATTATTCTGTCGCTAAATAATAATTTTATTTTTTAAATATTTTGTTATATTTTATTTAGCGACCGAATAATCGGTCGCTAATTATATATTTACCG
>JAPKLY010000029.1:47139-76982 GCA_026898435.1 Prunella vulgaris
TATTTCTGCAAGTATAAATATGTGTTACTTAATTTATTTTTTATTCTATTTGTTGATTTATGTTAATAATATGTTATTCATTTACTTAATACATCATTTAATACCTTATATATGTTATATAAAATATAATATATATTTTTATAAGGATAAATAAATGTTTGTGTATAAAGTAACACACATTTGATCTTCCAGTAACACACATTTACTCTAATTGTAACATACATTTGCAGTAACACACATTTACTCTAGATGTAACACACATTTGCAGTAACACAAATTTACTCCAATTGTAATATAAATTTGCAGTAATACATATTTACTCTAATTGTAACGTATATTTGTTCCTCAATTTGTGTTATTATATGAGCATATATATGTTACTATAGGATAAAATGTATTTTTATTAAGAATAAATATGTGTTACACATACAATGTAACATATACATGTGTTACATTGCATAAAATATATTTACTTCTACAAAAATAAATGAATATGTGTAGAAAACAACATTTAATCTAACACACGTTTTACCTTAAAGTAACATGCATTTGCCTAAACTGTAACATACCTGGGAGCGAAACAAACTGAAATTACAAGCTGCGCGAATTTTGGAAAAAAATGCTCAAATTCGACCCAACACGGTTTAGACCCGCGAATTTTAAAAAATGGATATTTCTACGGATCTTAGATCCGTAGAAATTTGTATATAAGTTTTTGTCTATATATATATATATATATATATATATATATATATATATATTATAATTGATAAAATTCATTAAAAATTATAATTTTTTAATTAATCTATTTTCATTTTACAATTTTGATTTAATGTTGTATGCATCCAGTACAACATGCAATTTAAGTGCATTTTTTAAAAAATTGCTCTATTATTACTGAAAAGTCACACTACTATATATTACTTAAAATTGTCTCTTGTTAAATTGTCATAGGGTGATATTTCAACAATAATGAGGGAAAAGTTTTTTACATTCCATAACTTTTACACTTTTCCAAAATCATCCCAGAAAAATTATTTTTTTCAATTATGTCCCAGTTTTTTGTTAAATGTACAATTTACGTCGCAAATTTCATCGGAGTTCGCAAGAACAAGAAAAACGACGTCGTTTAAGTCCCACGTGATCAACACATGGGATCAAAACGACGTCGTTTTACTTGTTCCGGCGAGCAACAAAATTTTGAACGTAAATGATACACTTAGGGAACAAATTGGGACATAAGTGGAAAAATTAGTTTTTTCGTACAATTTTAGAAAAGTGCAAAAGTTATGGGACGTAAAAAACTCTATACATACATATTGACAAACTTAGTATAATGAATTAGCTAGAGTGTTATAATTTACAAAATGAAAAATATTTTTAATTATTTTTAATTTTAATTAATATCAAAATCAAATTATACATGAGTTAGAGCTCAATAAGAAAAAAAAAAGAGTAAACTAAGTACGTTACTTGATCGATTCTGAATATGGTGTTTTAAGATCTCCCGTAAGGTTATATTTGTTTGGATAGAGGTATTGAGACTACGAATTTCAAATTTACAATCTATATTCATTTCACTTATTTGAGTAAAATATTTAAATGAGTG
Organism: Prunella vulgaris; assembly: GCA_026898435.1. Taxonomy (NCBI): domain Eukaryota; kingdom Viridiplantae; phylum Streptophyta; class Magnoliopsida; order Lamiales; family Lamiaceae; genus Prunella; species Prunella vulgaris. The sequence continues at coordinate 48,749 of JAPKLY010000029.1, forward strand.
GATTTTAAATATTTAGCATTAAATTTAGTTTAAAGTGGAGGAATTTCAAATAGTAAGTAAAAGTAAAATCATGTCATTTGAAGTTTATGAATTTTTTAAATTAATTCATTTTCAAATCTCTTGAATTTTAAATAACTCTATCAATACGCAATCTAATATAATTGACATCAGCATACAAATAAAAAAAATTAAAAAACTATATATATGAAATAATTATAAGTCTTTTCATAGATTCGTACTTTAGAATAAATAAGATGAGAGATAGAGTTTTTCCATGTCCCATAACTTTTGCACTTTTCTAAAATCGTCTCAAAAAAGTTAATTTTTTCAGTTACGTCCCACTTTTTTGCTAAGTGTATAATTTACGTCCCAAATTTCGTCGGAGTTCGTCAGAACAAGCAAAATGACGTTATTTTGGTGTTTTGCTTGTTCCGGCAAAATCCAATGAAATTTGGGACGTAATACACTTAACAAAAAATTGGGACGTAACTGAAATAATTAACTTTTTTGGGACGATTTTGGAAAAGTACAAAAATTATGAGACGTGAAAAAACTCTATCCTACAATAATGAGGTAACTTATCTATAATAACGATGGGTAATTTTTTAAAAATGAATCCGAATTACACAATGCAAGTAATACACAAAAAATATACTAGTGCTCTACAATTAATGCCTGTTGGAGGTCATATATGTATTAAGACTCCATTTGGATAGGTGGATTTGAAATTCGTAAATTTTACACATAATAATCATTCTCTCAATTAATTTGCAAATACTTAAATTTGAGTTATGTTTAAAATGGAGGAATTCTAAATCTTCTTCAAAATCATGTCATTTAAAATCGCTTCTCTCTACCTCTTTTCATCTTTATCTCTTCTTACTTTTTTCCCCCTCTCTCATCTCTTTATAAATCTTAACTTGAAATATATGTTTTCTTTCATATATTTTCGTTTAAATTCATACATTCAAATGAAACCTAAATTTATTTGAAAATCCATACAAGCTTACAACACCTAAGTATAAATCTAAAAATTTAATGAAAAATATGCATGTTAAATCAATAAATGTCACTCAAATTATGAAAAAAAAATACTATTTACAACATAATTGGGAGTGGACCATAGCCCACCAAATCCCATTAAAATAATGGAATTTTCCGACTCCAGGAAATTAAGACAAATAGAATATTACTATTGATGGAGAAGTAAATTCATTGTCGTTGGTAGAAAATTAATATGCACGTAGATTGAGTGCTTGTTGTGAATTTGGTTGAAGATGTTGAATTTGAGTACTGACCGTCCCGCCCCACTCGTCTTAAAATGTGGAAATTATTCGTTAGGATACTTTTTTATTTACTCCTTCCGTTTAAATTTATTTTCATTTGCTTTATTTTTTTTCATAAAAATGCGTATATTCTCTTTATAAAAATAATCATTTTATTATCATCTACTAATTATATTTAATTATACATATATTATTAATTTTACATTCAAATATGTTATTTTATTTATATTAATTATCTTATTTTATCTATTTTATTGGGGAAATTGTCTGTTGGATACAACAGGTTTGATTGTTTAACTATCAGCCCAAATAACTTTTCTCATTTACTCACAACTCAAAAACCTAATTTTCATATACATTCTAGCCTTTCTCTCTCTTATCTCATTTGCAATATATTTTCCTTTTCTCTATGTTATTTTCGCTCTCCTCTCCCACTTTCTCTTCTCTCAACTCTCCTCCATCTTCTCTCTCCTCTCTTCTCTATTTTTATTTTATATTAAGTTCAAAAGGTTAAAAGTCAAGTCAAATAATCGATAAGTTCAATCTGGAAACTGGTCACAAGTTCAAATTTATATGGATGAATTCAGTAACATAAGTTCAAAAAAAAGGAATCAACTATGAGGCAAGAGGCTGGTAGACGAGCATCAGAGGAGCAAATCCAGTCACAACGTCGCCAAACAGGGCAAATCGATTTCGGCAACAGAGAAGTTGTGCGTGGGACAGGGATTTCGGCGTTAATGGCGGAATAGGCAGCAGATCCGGCGCCGATATAAATGGTTGACGAGGATGGCGGAGGCTGTGTGGGTGTTGGTGGAGGTATTTCCATGGCAGTGAGTGAGGAAGTTTGTGGAGGTATTTAGCCCAACACCAATTACCAGAGGCGGTTGTGGCCATTTCCAGCGGTTTTTGGTGGACAACGGAAAGTCGACAAATTCCCTCCGCCATTGATGAGGTTCTTGAGAAGCAATGTCGGCAACAGAAGCAGAGGAAGATCACGCTCCAGCCCTATTTTTTACCTCCGCAGTAAAAAAAGGAACCTTGCGGTAATTGAATCTACGCAGGATCCATCCTCTCCCAAGGTTACTTGCATTGGCCAGGTCAGAGTCCGCCGCGCCGGGAAATCTAAGGCCAGCAAAGCCGGCGATGGCGGGGCGAAGCGCCGCCTCTGCTGGTGGCTGAAGAAGGCGCTCTTCTGCAGAAGAATTTCTCCGAGGCGTAAGAAGCCCTTCGGGAGGGCGTTTTGAGATTTTTTTAGGTTTGGTTATTGCAAAAAGGTGGATGCTACTGCGTGGGATTTTTTTAGGTTTGGTCATATGTAGGGGTAAATGCGTCTTTTTGCACTTACCTTTGTACTGCGTGGGAAACTAAAAAATGTCAACGTTCCCGCAGCAAACCAATCCTCCACTTTGTATCCTGTAGCATCTTTCCCATTTTATTGTATCCCCTTTGTCCCTAAATACTGCACATTTTTTTTCCGATCCGTCCCACAACATTTTACACACCTTAAAAATGAAAATACTCACTTTAACTTTATCCTCATAATATTCAATATTTACACAAAATATCATTATTTTTACACTCAATATAACTATTTTTATTATTTTAATAATATAACTTTGCACATTATGAATAGCTTCAGTTTTTTTTTTCTTAAAGACAGTGCTAAACGTCATGAAGTGATGACTTTTTGTGCTAAACTTGACATGACCAGTCTAGCTACCATGAAATTTGAAGAAACTAAAAATTGGAAATATTACAAAATAATTTATAAAATTGACGCTAATTATAAATTGGTTCTATGTAGAAAAAAATATACTTATGTGTAGGAAAAAATTATAGTTTTTTTATAAATATTGTGATTCAATTTTATAAATATAGTCACTTTTTGAACCAATATGCAAATATCCTTTAAATATATTGTTTTATTCAATTTGATGTTAATGTAATTTTTTTTTCGTTAAGCTAAAACTATTAGGACCAAAAGTATGAGTAAATCTTATGTGTACTTGGTATATATTAAAGGAAAGAGTTGACCAAGCACTAATTGATATTTTGTATCTTTTGTAATTCCTGTAATAGTGTCTTCGATTTTGATTTCCTTATATCTCGATCCTACTCTTGTAATCGAATTGTATATATATGAGATTTTTCCTCATCACCAAATCAATGGTGATCATATACCTATTCTCACATGGTATCAGTCATTCATCGTAAACCCTAAACTTCTTCCCATCTCAGTAACCGTCCCTTTCTTTCCAGTCCCGAAAGCAACCGACGTTCCTTCTTCTTCTGTTCACGATCGCACATCCATTTTTTAAATCATCTCCTGTACACACGCGGGATGGCCTCCCCTACTTATATTCCCATCTTCTCAAACGACGACAATTATTATTCTTTTTCAGATCAAATTGTCATCCGCCACATATCTGATGTGGAAACGTCAATTCCTCTCTATGGCTACCGCGTTTGAACTGCTGGATATTGTTCACGGAACATCTGTCGTCCCTCCTGAAACACTTTCTTCTGATGGTGAGGAGTCTCCAAATCCGGCTTACTCTGCTTGGTTTCTCCGTGAACAGAAATTGTTGGGTGTTCTCTATGCTACCCTTGAACCTGAGGCTATGGTTGAAGTCCTCGATTGTAACACGTTTCGCTCGGCATGGCTTGCTCTCAAATATATGTTTGCTAATGCCTCAACATCGCGCGCAAATCAACTTCGTGAGGAACTTCTGTCCTTGCGTCTCGATTCACAAACCATCGCTGACTATGGGAAACAGTTTAAGTCCCTCTGCGATTAGGTCTCTACCATCCAAAAACCGATTGACGAAGGTGACAAAAGCTATTAGTTTTCCGGGGACTAAGCCAATCATTTTCCAATTTCACCGACACTCGTATGGTGATGAACCCTATTCCTTCCTTCCGCGATCTCATTTATCAGGCTGTGCAATTTGACTTAATGTCTAAAGCTATGGAGGGTACGCCTGCAACTCCTGCAGCATTTGTGGTGACTGACTCCAATCCCAATGGTCAGCGTTCAAATGTCCATGATTCATCATGGTCGCATGGTGGTGGTTCATCCGGTGGTCAGCGCCGGACATGTAATGGTGTTGGGTGTGGGAGGGGTCACTCATATGTCCCACGTTGCCAACTTTGTCGAGGGGAACACTATGCGGACAAATGTCCCCAGTTCTTACGCTTGCAGAAGCAAGCTCGTTCATGCCAGGCGGATGCGACTTCTTCAGCCAATCGTGCCTATGTGTTTAGAGCAGCTTGTAATATTTCTGAGGCAAATTCAACCTTTGATTGGTACGTTGATTCTGGCGCAGTATATGATGAATTACTAAACTGTTGAGGTTATTTACGTTGAAAATTTTGTATTGTTGATTACTCTGAAAAATTTGAGTTGATTACACTGAAATGTTTACACTGAAAAAGGATAATAGTGTAAACTTTTCAGTGTTATCAACCTACATTCAATATAATCAGTCCATACATTTCAGTGTAAACAACCTCAATTATTGAGTAAGTCCACCGTACACCAATTGCATATGAGACCCTTGCAAATAAAATTCATAAATTCTAAAAGATGCAAACATAAAGTTTTTATTTTGTTAGCCATCATTAAAAAAAATACTAGGGTCTTTCTATGGTTAGGAAGGTTTTTTCCTTCCTGATGTCAGTAGATCCCTTAAACACCATTGGATTTATAATCCAACGTATAATATAATTTTAAGTGATAACACTCTACACTAGGGTGATTACACTCTGCACTAGGGCGATTGCGCAGTGCATATTACAATTGCATTGTATGATGTATCACCCTTAAATTAATATTATTAAATAAATATAAAATAACTAAGTTGCCTTTATAATTAAAAATTATAATACACAATTCTTATAAATGTTTTATTTGTAAAATCTTAATACTTTTAAACCTATTAAAAATGAACATTCATGCAGACATCCTAATTAACATTCAATATTCAAAACTGAACATTCATGCAGACATCCTAATTCGCACCAGAAGAATTAGAAAAACGTGTTGCTGAACTCTTTGAAATCCTCCATGAAATTATAATTTATAGACTGATTCCACTTCCAATTCCACTCAAATCAATTTCGAATCCATTGAGTTCTATGCTCGATTTTGTGAGTTCTATATCCTAATTTCGTGAGTTCTATGCTTAATTGTTAGGAATTTTTGCCCTAAATCCAAATATTTCAATTCCATTCGCGATTGTTAGGGATTTCTCATTTATATTTGTGATTTCTGTTCTGGTGTTTGCCCTAAATTTGTTTGCGATTTTCTTTTTACTGTTGGCAATTGTTTGGGATTGTTATGATTGTTTGCGATTCTATTCTGGTTCGCGAAATTTTTCCTTAGCATTGGACTTCCGGGGAGTGCTCAGGACTTGTATTACCAAATTGATGACAGAGGATCCATATCTCTGATTTTATCACTGCCAGTCTTATGTACTTTCAGTTTATCAACTTAAGGTCTACAATCTTGATAGTCTTATTCCTTTTTAGCTTGTTTATTGCAGTGCATTATTCATTCTTTATCCATCTACCTAATTTCATATTTGTTCTGATCAAATTTATTGTATAATGTGTATTATGGTGGAGTTCAATTGATTTGTTTATGATCATTCTTCAGAACTCAATGCTATTTGCACGAAAATGTTACCCATATGAATTAGCATAATCATAGTGAATTATGGAAAAATCCATAGATTTATTGTTTGATTAAGCTTTTAGCCTTAAGTTTTATTCAACAATGTTGCTCACATGCGGCATGTATCCATCACCTTCCTATGTTGTTTAGGTTCGTGTCAATACTGGGTTTTTCTGCTCCTGCTCTAGCGCTATGTTTGATCTTTGTCTAATTCTGCAGTACTCAATATAAGGATATTCTAATGCAATTGAAGAATAAATTTATGAATTCCCCTCCATTTGGATGGATGGATTTGAAAATAAATGAATTTTAAGAAAAAATACATGTAAAATGACATATATTTCAAACCACGAATTGTAAAGAGATATGAGAGAAGAAGAAAAAAGTAAAGGAAAGATAGAGATGGAAAGGGGTAAAGAGGAGGGATTTTAAATGACATGGTTTTGATGAGGACTTAGAATCCCTCCATTTTAAACATAAAAACAAATCTAAGTATTTGTAAATTTCTTTAACTTACTTGGAGAGAGTGCTTATTTGTGTTTGAAATCCACATATTTCAAATTCACCCATCCAAACAGAGCCTTAATGAAGAGGTAGAGTGGTTTCACCTGTTCATTTGTATAAGTTGCAAATACAGTGAGCATTTGTAGAAATATCATCAAATCTTCAACTTCAATTTATCTTTTGTTGTTTCAATTTATATAGGATGCTAATGGAACTGAAGTGGAGGCAATAAAGCCATTATACCATGGTACCCAGATAATTTTGCTTGGCAGTCAAATTTTTCTTACAACCAGCTAAGGAAGAATGTAAACCTTGAGAGGTGAGTAGTTTATTTACAACATACATTGGATTGGGACTATTGATAGATGAAACCATGACCTGATTATTTTGTCTTTTTACTAAGAGATTGAAAATTTTATTTTCTCTCTAGATTATAAGTGGATTTAATAATTTCTTGGAGAAAGCTAAAAATCATACTGTATTGTATAGATTAATAAGAAATGAATTAGGCATAAGTAGAAGTAGTTATAATTGCTCATAAAAAAGGATTCTCCAATATTTTTTTCCTACTTTCGGGACATATAAAAGATAGGGAAATAAGAAATCTGGTTAAGTATGAGGGGAAGAAGGAAAATTTTCTTTCTGTAAATTTAGCTTTATATATTTTTCATCATACATAATCAAATCCGTTTGATTTGGTGCAATCTTAAAAAAGCAAGCACCTCTATTGTTATTCTATCACATCTTGATCATGTCCTGCTCCTGTCCTACGCAACATTGTGCATAAACATGCATAAGTTTCACTCATGGAAAAATCATTTAGAGGAGTAATACATTCTTAAAACAGTTTTCTTACAACACACAATGCATTTCTTAGGATTTTCCTTCCTATATAAAAATAACCATCTTTCATGTCATCAATTCAAGTGAAGTTTAAATGGCAGAATATAGCAACATGACTTTAGTGCTTCGTTATGCATGGTAATTACATGTTGCTATGTACACACTTCACTTCTTTTGTTGAGTTACTACTATACTACTGTTTATTCAATTTTGTGATTTAGCCAGCTTAATTATAACCTTTTTTTTTTGGTAATTTTACATAACTTTTCTCAGGTTTCATAATTTCTCGATGCTATAACATGAGATTGAGAACATTACAAGATAGAAAGCTATTAGCATGGTTGGTTAATTTTTTCATCTTTTTTTTATCTATTCAGTTGTGCCAGCAATTGAAAATTGTTATATGATATTATTTAGATCACAATGTTTTGATTTCAGGTTCCTCCACAATTCCTTGATGTACATCCAGATCATTTTGTTCTCGACAGTAAGATGTCATAACTATTTACGAAGTTTTTCCTTCTTGCATAAAGGGTGCTACTATTTTAGCACCTGCTATGTGGAAATTAGATGCACATCTTTAAAGAATCTCTTATGTCCAATTTTTGTGTCCCTATACATAATGCAGTGTGTGCAGCCCCGGGTTCTAAAATATTTCAATTACTGGAGATATATACAAATTGATAGAACCTGAAACTTTAGGAGTTGAATTATAACATCTAAGCCGCGTTGAATTGAGACGTTAACGCGGGTAATTCAATCAACCTGTGTATGATCTCGAGAGAGATGATATACGATTTTAGATACCATCTTGTAGGGAGAACTTAATAGCAAATTAGGTGAATCCATTTGAGTGCAATTTGTGTGATCAACTGAAACCATTGTTTGTGAATACTTCTTTATTATTGTTTATCTCTATTGTTATTCTTAGTTTTAGTGTTTTAAAAAACTCAACCACTCCTATTTGATTTTCTAGATAAAAATAGTACTTTGTATTCTTAGTAATTCATTAATAATTATTAGTCTCTGTGGGATATGATCTCGCTTGTAGATACTACAGCTACACCATACACTTGTGGATAGTTAGAATATTTAGCGAACAGTACCATAATAAAACACACTATTTTAAAATATAATATAGTCTCAGAATACCACCTTATAGTCAACTAATCAGACCAAGTCCACATTATTTTATTCTTGTAAATAAGACTTTGAATGAATCCAAGGCTGGTCTAACATGATATAAATAAACTATATAATAAAGAAAACAACTAAACTCACAATTCAAGTTAGAACAAGTTGGGAAGAATATGCATCAAATGAGAGTGAAAGCTAACTTTTGAAAAAGACTACTAAATTGCAAAGCGTCTATAAAATAAATAGCAAGGAGAAACAATAACTATCTCATATAAATAAAGATATTGCATATTTTGTCTAACCTTAGTATATGCAGGCCATAAACTCCATACATTTGATATGACAACTCTTTTTTTCCCGCTCTTTGTTTCATGTGGAACCGCTATGATTGACTTGGACATCAGAAACTACTTTGTAGGTTTTTTTTTCTTCAAAACTTTAGTCCATTTTTTATGTTATCTTTTGTTAAAGGCAAATTCAATATGTGTTCAAGCGCATTACATTAGCTTGTACATTTGGGGCTTCCAAGTATTACTGTCACACTTGTATATCAAAAGTACTTGTTCGAATTAGACATTCATTAAATGATGATTCATTTCTATACATATGATTGTTTATACTTACTTTTTTTAGACATACATTTATAAAATGAAATATATTTTAAAATCTAATATAGATAGATATCAAATTTTTGAAGAGACAACCTTCTATGTGTCCATTTGAAGTTTCACGACATAAAAAATTATTATTAGTTTTTGATGCAGATGAGACCGCGCTAGCATTCTTGGATAAATATTCTTCCATTGGAGCCAAAGGTTTAATTATTTTGGACCTTTTATTTATTATTATTGTTGAACTTTGTTGGGCTTTGAATAAGTGGGCTTTTCTTATTGTTGAACTACTTATATGTGTTTTGATTATCTTTGACAGACAGATTATTGATATTGAATTATTTGGGGTTTATCCTACTATCTCCATTGATACGTCTTGAGTTATACGCTTTCTTGCGTCAGTTGGTATCCGTTGTCTTGCAACGCTCCTGGCTGATATGCCTCCCTGTCGTGCCCCTGCTGTGGATGCGCCGTCAAATTGCTGAATTGACATTTGAGGTGACCACCCTGCGGAATAATCAAGCCACGTACAATGACGCAGCCGCCGCGGATGTCCAGCCCCATCCCCACCGTGAGCCCCTGCCCCAAGGTAACCACCGTGATCCCATTCATGAATGCGATCCACACCTTGGCGCAGCCGCCTCTGAGGCCGATGATTCAACGGATAAGGAGACATTGTCCACTGACAACCCGTTTACAGCCCTAGACCCTGATCCTCCGTTCCCACGCCAAACCACTCCTGGGAATCGGGTATCCGTATTGATGTTCCTAAATTTATGGGAACCCTTGAACCAGTAAAATTTTTGGATTGGATTAATAACGTAGAAGAAATCATGGAGTTTAAACATGTCCCGGATGATCGGCGTGTGGGACTCGTTGCCACCAGATTCAAAGGCCGCGCATCCGCGTGGTGGCAGCAGTTTAAAATTGCCCGTTCTGGTAAACCTAAATTGCGATCATGGGAAAAGCTTCGCAAACATCTACAACGTGAATTCCTTCCATTCAATTATAAGGGCACTTTATTTCAGCATCTTCATCTTCTTCACCAGGGATCGCGCTCCGTCGCTGCCTACTCCGAAGAATTTTGTCAGTTAATTTTGCGAGTGGAATTGGCAGATTCGTAGGAATAGCTTGTCGCGCGATACATCGCCGGCTTGCGCATCTCCCTTCAGGATACATTAAATCTGTTCACACCGCCCACTCTCGTGGAGGCCCACCAATGCGATGTTCTTCTGGAGAAGCAGCAGATGCGTCGCTTTCTGTCGTCAAGCATTCCCGCAACTGCTCCTCAACGCGTGCCTCCCCCAGCGGCATCGCTCCAACTGCGCACTGGCGCCGGCTCATCTGGTGCAACACCCTAGGCCCGACCAACAGAGCATATTCGCTGTTTTTCTTGAGGTAAGCATGGGCACAGAATGGCCAATTGCCCAAAAAATACCCATGGCTGTACTTTGTTGATCAAAGAAGCCGCTTCTTTTGATGTTGTTGACCAGGGACAATTATTTGATGAGGACTCTTCTTGTATGCTTCCTGAGACCCATTTGGAGGGTGATACTGGGGATTTATTGGTGCTGCGTCGTAATTGTTTGGCTCCTAAATCTCTTCCGTTATCTTAGCGTAACACTCTTTTTTTCTCTACTTGCACTATTATGGGTAAAGTGTGTTTGTTTATTATTGATTCTTGAGCATGCAAGAATGTGATTGCTACTACTGCTATGGATTTGCCTACTGAGTCTCATCCTACTCCTTACGATATTATGTGGCTTCAGCGTGGTAATAGTGTCACAATTTCTAAATGTGTTTTGGTACAATTTTCTATTGGGGATACATATGTTGATTTTGTATGGTGTGATGTTGTACCAATGGATGCTTGCCATTTATTGCTTGGGCGCCCATGGCAATTTGATAGACATGTTGCGCATGATGGTCACGCTAACACTTACAGTTTTGTGTTCAGTGGTACCCGTATTATTTTGCATCCTTCAGTTACTCGTACTCCTGCGCCCCCAACCCCTCCACAGGTTTTATATCTAAATCATACTGATTTTTGCACTGAAGTTGAACATGCTCCTTTTGTGGTGTTGTTATTGGCTGTTGATTATGCTCATGATTCATCACCCCCTGCTATTGTATTACCCTTGTTGTCTGAGTTCAGTAACATATTTCCTACTGCAGCACCGGCTGGTCTACCACCCCTGCGTGACATACAACATCATATCGACCTTATTCCCGGGGCTTCTCTACCGAACCGTCCACATTATCGCATGAGTCCCGCTGAACATGAGGAACTTCAACACCAGGTTGAGGAATTGATAAAATGGGGACATGTTCGGGAAAGTCTAAGCCTTGTGTCGTACCTACACTTCTAACTCCTAAGAAATATGGAACCTAGAGTATGTGTGTCTACAGCAGAGCCATAAATAAGATCATTGTTCGGTATCGTTTCCCTATCCCCAGGCTCGATGACTTGTTGGATCAGTTGAGTGGATCTACGATCTTCAATAAGCTTGACCTACGCAGTTGTTATCACCAGATTCGTATTCATCCGGGCGACGAATGGAAAACAACTTTCAAGACTCAAGAGGGTCTTTTTGAGTGGCTTGTGATGTCGTTTGGTCTGTCGAATGCACCTAGCACCTTCATACGTGTCATGAACCAGGCTCTCCGCTCTCTCATCGATGAGGGCATTAGTGTTGATTCTTCCAAGATTGAGGCGATACAGTCATGGCCAGTCCCTAATTCTTTAACAGTTGTTCATAGTTTTCACGGCCTTGCATCTTTCTACTGTCGCTTCATCCGTAATTTCAGTTCTATTATGGCCCCCATTACGGATTTCATGCAAGGTAGGATATTTAAATGGACCCCTGAGGCGGATTCTGCTTTCACTTTGATCAAGGAGAAACTCACTCACGCTCCTTCGTTGGTTCTTCTGGATTTTGGTGTTCCATTTGAGTTGACTTGTGATGCTTCTAGAGTGGGTATTGGGGCTGTCCTGAGTCAGCAGAGTCGCCTGTTGCATTCTTTAGTGAGAAATTAGATGGCCCTCGTTCTCGCTATAGTGCTTATGATGTCGAGTACTATGCAGTGGTGCGAGCTATCCATCACTGGCATCACTATTTATATCAGCAGTAGTTTATTTTGTACACTGATCATGATGTTTTGCGCCATCTGAACACCCAGGATTCGGTGTCATCCCGCCATGCATCTTGGGCAGCATTCCTCCAGCAGTTCACTTTTATTATTCGGCACAAGTCGGGGTCTTCGAACAAGGTGGCTGACGCCCTCAGTCACCGCCATATGTTGCTTACGGATATGCATACTGTGATCCTGGGTTTTGACATCCTGCCCGAGTCTTATGCTGCCGACCCTTTCTTTGGCCCTATTTTGACACAAGTATCTTATGGAGCTTCTACTGAGTATGTTCTTGTTGAGGGTTTCCTGTTTCGTGGGGTGTGTTTGTGCCTTCCTCAGGGTAGTCTTCGAGTGCTTGTTATTTCTGAGTTGCACGAAGTTGGTCATGTGGGTCGTGATCGGACTATTTCCCTCATTCAGCGCTGATTCTACTGGCCCAGCTTGCATCGCGATGCATATCGCTTCGTGGCACGTTGTCGTGTTTCGAAGGGGACAACTACCAATGCTGGACTTTATCATCCCCTTCCTATCCTATCCCATCCCGTCCTTGGGAGGCTATATCTATGGATTTCGTGGTGGGTCTTCCCCGTAAGCAGAGGGGTTTTGATGCTATATTTGTGGTTGTTGATCGATTTTCCAAGACTGTCCACTTCATTCCTTGCAAACGGACCACTGATGTTGTTTATGTGGCTCAACTTTTCTTTCGCGAGGTATATCATCTTCATGGTCTTCCATAGTCCATTGTTTCTGATCGTCATACTCGGTTCTTAAGCTACTTTTGGAAGAGCCTGTGGGGGCATGGCTAACACTCAGTTGGACTTCAGTAGTGCCTACCATCCTCAGACCGATGGCCAAACTGAGGTTGTTAACCCGTTCGCTGGGTAATCTACTTCGTTGTCTTGTGGGGGAGAACATACGATCTTGGGACTCTCGTTTGAGTCAGGCGGAATTCGCTTATAATTCTGCAGTGAATCGGAGTTCTGGTTTTTGTCCTTTTGAGATGGTTTATGCGGTCATTCCTAGGGGCCCATTGGATCTTGCTGTCGTGCCACATATTCCTACTGCTGATCCCCGTGCTGAGGACCTTATGCGGGATCTTCATGACATCCACTCCCAGACTTCTCAACGATTACACGATGCCAATGGTCACTATAAGGCGACTGCTGATGTTAGGCGTCGCCCTTTGGAACTTGAGGTTGGTGACTTTGTTTGGGCTGTTCTGACGAAGGATCGTTTTCCTGCACATGAGTACAACAAACTTTCCACTTGTAAGATCGGGCCGTTGCACTTTATTGAGAAGATCGATCCCAATGCCTACCGTCTGAAGCTCCCAGGCCATATTCGCACTTCTGATGTATTTAATGTGAAGCACCTGATTCCGTTTGCCGGCGATAATTCATTTGGAGATAAGACCGATCCTAATTCGAGGGTGAATCCTCGTCTACTTGGGGAGGATGATGGAGATGAGACCGCGCTAGCATTCTTGGATAAATATGATCGTATTCGTCCATTGGAGCCGAATATTTAATTATTTTGGACCTTTTACTTATTATTATTGTTGAACTTTGTTGGGCTTTGAATAAGCGGGCTTTTCTTATTGTTGAATTACTTATATGTGTTTTGATTATCTTTGAAAGACAGATTATTGATATTCAATTATTTGGGGTTTATCCCACTATCTCCATTGATATGTCTTGAGTTATACGCTTTCTTGCGTAAGTTTTTGTCTAAAACATGAGAGTAATTTTAATTAAAATGTAAAAACTAATAAAATAAAAAAGTAATAATAACTTTGATTAAAACATATAAAAATTTGCCTTAATAATGTTGTGTGTGTTTGTTAGGTGTCAACAGAAGGGTTTGATTTTTTCCCCTTTTTTGGGCTTGGCTAGAAAAAATCAGTTTTAAGAATAGAACGGGCTCAAAAAATACAGGTCCAAAAAGATTGGGTCTATTTGGCCCAATCTGATAGGTCTATTGGACCATTTAGACTTGGCCAGGTAGTAATGGGTTAGCCCCATTGTAGGCTATTTTTTTAATTAGATAAATATATATAACAAATAATAATAAATTAAAACTTAAAATGAATAAATATCACTGCCGTTTCAGTTTCACACACAAACACAGCAGATGAGTCGTATAAAATGAAGATCATTTATCTTCCATATTATAAGGGAAGTCATGCATGTGAGTTTAACTTTCAGTTTTAGAATGGTGGTGGTTCCTCAAAATTTGTAGGCAATGGAAAAACAACATTAATGCACGATGCTTGAAATTTAAATCCTATAAAAAAATATAAAATTGCAAGTAAAGATATACGCAATAGGATGATTGCGTATATATAAGGGGCTTCGTCTGAAAATTTTTAATGGTAACGAGATTGATTATATATATATATATATATATATATATATATATATATAATGAGAACAAATAAGTTACACATCATTATTTTTCATTCTAGCTAAAATAATCATTATTCATATTTGATTACCCCTTCTCATCTTATAATCATTCTTCTCAATCAATCCCTGATATCACAACCAAATAACTTTTTTTTAAAATTGGAGCACAATACTAGTGTAACCAACTAACCATAATGAATACAAACACTCATTCAATATATGTAAAAATAAAATAAAAAATTATTCTCATTATCATTAAAAAATTTAAAACAAACACTTAGTTAGAAATTTAAATTTTTATTTAAGTTATTATTATAAAAAATACGGGCCAATTTTGTCCGGCAGCCCAACAGCCCGCTTTGGTCAGGATGACCCAAATATTCATGGGCCGGTACGGCCGTTTGACATCTCCAGCTGTGCCCTCTTTCATTGAGGGAAAACATGGATTCACAAGACATTCCCTCCGCCGCCCATCCTCCTGCTCTTTGTGCTCATTTTTTTTCTCGCCTTGTCGAGCACGATCACATCCGCCACACCAGGGTACCTCTAATTTCGAGAAAAAAGGTTTGTTTAATTGGGTTCTCTCGTGCTTCTACTTTGTTGATTCTGGTTGAAGTGTTGTTGAAATGGCGTTGCTACTGTTTTGTGGATGTAGATAATTAATGACGTTGCTGAGGTGAATCTAGTGCCGCCAGTGCTTCGGGTTCCAGTTAGGTTTTTCTGTTCATGTGTATTTGTTCTGATTGTTATTGTTTTAATGTTGATTGTTGGATCCGAGATTTGTGTGAAATGTGGTGCTTATTGGCCGATGAGATCTAGAAGAGTGGATAGTCGCGATCTTTGGAGTACGAAGAACGCCAGATTTTACTACCGGTGCAGCAATGCTACCAGTAAATTTGCCAGTATGTGATGATGTTTACAGATTTAAACGTCATTCATCTTCTATCAGTATGTGCCTTTCGATCATGTCGTTGTTGCTCTGTTGGTTTTATCTACTGTGTTGTGAATCTCTCTATCAGCATTCTATTTTGCATTTTCTTTATGTTTAATGTTGGTTATTCCATTTTGCATGACAGAAGCTGCTGATGTAACAAAACCTATTCGCTATTTGGCTATTGCAACCAGTGGAGGTTTAAACCAGTAGAGAACTGGGGTATTAAATTTCTCCAATTACCACATGAAAATATGTGTTTTTATTTTTCTGCCCTCATCAGCCCACTCAGAAGAAATCTCTGCTATGTTCTCTTGCTTGTTTTGCAATTGGTAACTTGCTTGTAGTTGATAACCTTTTTAATTAGTAATCACTAGTCATGACTATGGGATGTCGTCATCATTAACGTAAAACTCTTCCGCATTTACTTTTTTTCTTTAACTTTCGTTGTAGTGGTGTGCTTGGACTTTGCAATGTTAGACACATTTAGTTGATTGCTGATAAGTGAAAACAATATTGGTATACTTTGGCCCTGTATTTTTCTTTTTAATTGTAAATATTCAATGTTTTAGCAAAATATCTATTACCATATTCAGCAAAATCAGGAGCATAATTTTAAAAATGCAGTCCTGGTGAATGATTATGCACAGTTGATCATACCAATTTCATGCACACTGGCTGTCTTAATTCCTTAGTCTGATTATGCAGTGTGAGCTCAATGTAGACGCTGAAATGATTTTTTTTGTATTTAGTTTTTATGTTAACAAAGTTTGACTATAGACTTTCAAATAGGTTGGACTTGGATCTGTAGAAGCTTAGGTGCAGAGTTGATTATCATGCTCTGAAGTTCACCAATTCAATCCTTGAAATGGGTGCAAAATTTGTTCAAAGAATGAGAAAGACGAGCAAGCATTACATTGCCCTTCACCTCAGGTGCCTACATAGGGTTCTATTTTCTCTAGTTCCAGATATATTCTCTTACTGGTCTCATAATCAGGATCCCCATCATTTTCTCTATTGACTATTCAATTTTTTAGCAATATTGGCTCTTCAATTTGTATTATCTCTGGGTGTCTCTGTTTCATATGTACTCTTCAACTTCGGGTGTTCTTAGGATGCACTTGGTTCAAACTTTTCAGTGAAAATGGTAATGATAATAATTGGATAGTGAATTACAATGAGATTGATGCTTACATTGTTAATGTATTGCTCTAATCTTAAAACAAGTTCAGACAAAAAATGATTGTTTGTTGATGAATAGTGAAATGATTGTAGGAGAGGAGGTAGTTAATAAAAAATGGGGGTAATGATTAACTTATTTTAGTATAATTACACCGTATGAATTATGACGAAAGGTAACATGATAACCTTTAATTCTCATTAACCACCACAATTACTCTATATTCCTTTTGTACCATTCACATTGAAGAATTATGAGCCGAGCACCCCCTTAGTGCATAGGTTATGAAATTGTTTCCATTTCTTTATTAGTATATACCCTCTTTCGCTGCAATGTGGTATTTTGTTAAATTCCTCTACTAACACAGGGATGTAGGATTTTTTTTTTATGTGCCTGTGTTTGTTATTTACAGGTTTGAACCTGATACCTTGCATTCTCAGGATGTTATTAAGGTGGAGGAGACAAAGAGATCAGGGATTTGGCAAAAATAAGGCGGAGGTGGGAAACCTTACACGTAATGCTTCATATGCTTCTTTAGAATATCTCTAAATTTACTGTGGATGAAACGAATAAACACGGAAACACACATGAAAATAGTGATTAACCATTTATTTTTCAGATAAGTCTTTTACGTACTTTAATTTTTCAAGGTGGTAGATGGGTGGGTGTTGATGTGGTGTGTGATTCGGTTTTCCTGAAAGATATTGTTGTATGTTCTGTTGTCTAGAAAAATGGTTCGACAGGTTTAGGTGGAATTGCAACTACTATGGTTGTAGAAATGTTCAATATCATTTCTTTTTGTAATTACACCTGGTATATCAAATTGCGACAGCATGTTATGGTCAAGCTTCCTCATGCAAAGCAATGGAATAAGGCCTGTTTCCTTATCCAATCTCTTTGTTAACAGGAAATATTAAGAATATTGAGAATTGGTGTTGATTGAATCTGCAGAATCCTAATCCAGAGAGGGAGAGAAGGCAAGGAAGATGCCCTCTGAGTCCTACGAAAGTTGGTCTTTTGCTAAGAGCACTTGGTTATGACAGGCAGACCTATATATTTGTGGCATCTGGAGAAGCATATGGAGGGGAAGCAACATTGGCCCCCTTAAAGGCGCTTTTCCTCAACTTTTATTCGAAAGACATCTTAGCAAGACAGGGAGAACTAGAACCTCTCTCTCAATTTTCTTCTCGAATGGCTGCTCTAGATTTTATTGTATGTGATGAAAGTTGTTACAAATTACAATGGGAACATGGCTAAAATCTTAGCAGTATGAAGGTACACTACTTAAGACTTGCAAATTTTCTTGGTTGAGCAATTTTTTACATTATTTTCCTAACAGAAAAATGTTTTTATTCATGTAACTTCGCACATTATCGGTTCCAACTCGCTCCACTTTTTCCAATTGAATTTTGCCCTGTTACCTTTCAAAGAAGTTTTTAGTCTTTTGACTGGCTATAACATGAGCAACATGGTTTTGAGCTGACATGTCATTTTTTCTTTGAATTTCAACTTATTAACTTTAAAAACGGGTTACAAACCCGTTGTAGAATTTGGAAGTTAACATGACCATATTCAACTCGGTAGAACGAAATTTCCTAAAAGCATATTAGGAAATTTTTTAGACTAAATAAAATCTTTTTCGCTTTTTTTATGGTTACTCAGTCATTTATAATATGTCTTGCAAGGACTTGACTTTGTATGTTCTCCTCAATCAACATACTTACTCTTGCTAATGTTGCCATTTTTCTGGACTGCAGGAAATATTTTGGGAACAAACCGACAATTCGTCCCAATGCTAAAAAGCTGTACAGGTTGTTTGCTGGGAGAAATAATATAACCTGGGAAAATTCGCCTCTAAAGTACATACATATCAAAGTGGTTTTATGGGAGAGCATAAGGAGGTCAGACCGAGAAGGGAAGCATTCCATGAAAACCCTTCTTGCATCTGTGAAGATTCATAGGCAAAAGCAGAAGCTGCTTCAGTTAAAAAAGAATCCTGCGAGGGTTTTTCTCCAATCAAAAAAGATGTTGAAGAAGATCAAAACATGAATGATGATCTGGAATGGTCTAATCCGACCGTTTATATTGTGAATCCAATTGGTTGGCAGACATGGCAGCATAGGTATTTCTTTTGACTTTTTTTCTTTTTTGAATTTGATGACCTCTTTCCACTCTCCCTCCTATATATATATATATTGACACTCATTTATTTTTCATTTTCATATATTGGTTAAATATGTACAGAAACAATTTGCAACAGTATGCTCAAAGATAACTTCTTGTTCTTCCTGTGTACTCTATTGAAGTTCAAGGCCCCCTTGTGATCATCGTTACAAATCAAGAATTAGTTTTGCTGGAAAAATATATGAAACAGAGTTTTTTTATATAATAAAGGAAGTTGTACAAAGAGTTGATGAGATGCTTGTCACACATTGGATAATATTTAATTTACTTAATTTTGATATTTTATTTTAAGAAGTATTCATTAATGTCTCCTGCAAGAAATTGTCCCAAAAGAATGATCTTTCTTATCTAACATGTGAATTAAATCACGTATGCCTTATGTGCCTGTATTTGTTTTTGTTTGTTGTTATAGGAAGTCACACTTTCAATTGGTTTAAGGCTAAAAACAAAAGGCAGATGCTTGTCTGTATTTGCCTCATGTGCCTGTATTTGCTTTTGCCCCATGGAAAGTGTGATAACAACAGCAGACACAAATAAATACTGGCATATTAGATATATCTGAACCATTCTTTTGAGATAATTCTTGCAGGAGATATTTGATTAAACCTCCATTCTGAGGTCATATCAAATTTATTAGAATATTTCTTAAAAGTAGCAATAAACATAATCATCAATATAATATCAGAATTATGTAACTTAAATACTAGCCTCTATTTTTTACACAGATAATCTGTGACAAGCAACTTCAGAAGCTCCTTGTTCACTTTTCTTTATTGTGCGAAAAAACTCATGTTTTTCATATGTTTTTCCACTAAAATTGATTTTTGACTTAAATACTAGCCTATATTTCATATGTTTTTTCACTAAAATTGATTTTTGACTTGAAACGACGGTCATTAGAGGGCCCTGAGCTTTAGTAAAGTACATCAACATATTGGTTAAGTAGTTACTTAATTTTGATATTATATTTTAAGAAGTATTCTCATTAATATCTCCTGCAAGAAATTGTCCCAAATGAATGGTCTTCCTTATCCAAAATATGTGAGTTAAATTAGGTATGTCTCATGTGCCTGTATTTGCTTTTGCTGCTGTTATAGGAAGTCACACTTTCAGTGGATTTGAGACTAAAAACAAAAGGCATCTCTTGTCTGTATTTGCCTCATGTGCTTGTATTTGTTTTAGCCCCATGGAAAATGTGATAATAGCATACACAAATACTGGCATATGAGATATCTCTGATTTAACTGACACATATATTGAACAAGGAAGATTATTCTTTGAAATAATTCTTGCAGAAGATTTGATTAAGCCTCCACTCTGAGTTCATATCAAATATTTTAGAATATTTCTTAAAAGTAGCAATAAACATAATCAATATAATATCAGAATTATGTAACTTAAATATTAGCCTCCCGGCCCGGGTTTGGCCTGGTTTTTATGGGCCGGGCCAGTTTGATTTTTTTTTTTTAATATTTTTTATATGATATTGGCAATTGCTTCTCTTATAAGTTAATACATTTTAATTTTTTTCAATTTTATATTCTTTTAATTAATTTCAATAAATATTTTAATTGTGTAAATATGATCAAGAAATATGTGCATCTTCATTGAAACTTTCTCAAAAGATATTTTTAATAAAAAAATATTATCTTAATTTATTAATTAATTTGTAATATTAAAAATATGAATTAGATAATATTGGCAATACTTTATACAGAATCTTGATAATGTTACTTTGTTTAAATAGAATTTTCTATGTTTGTTAGTATGAATTATAATTCAAACTTATTAGGACGATGAATTTTGTAAATTTTTTTTTTATGAATATGCGTTCATAAATGATTGTTAGAAAATTGTAGTTTGAATTTATTTTTGTGAATTACTCCCTCCGTTTCACAATTATTATCACATTTTTCTTTTTTGTTCGTCCCACAATTGTTTTCACACTCTATAAAAGTAAATTATTACTTTAAGTTTATCCTTACAATATTCACATATTTATACAAAATGTCATTACTTTTACATTCAATCCAATTAATTTTATTATCTTAATAATATAATTTTACATATTATCCCACTTTTTAAAAAAGTGTGCAAATACCTAAGGTGAAAACACCAATGAGACGGAGGGAGTATAATTTTTTAAAGTTTATTGAATTATTTTTGTTTAGATATTATTATATAGAAATTTGAGTTTTATTTTAATTATTAAATTAATGTTGGCAAATTAAATTAATTTTTTGATTATTTGAGTAGTATTTGTATACAAAATGACAAATTAATAAGATATATATAGAAATCAAATGTAATGGTGATGTATTAAAAATTAAAAATATCGGGCCGAATTGGCCTGATAGCCCAGTGGCCTGTTTTGGGCCAGGATGGGTTTCAAAAGAAGTGACCTGGTGAGAATCGGGCTCAGTCTGATCCAAAATAACACAATGGTCCGGTGGATTGGTACCGGATCGGCATGGCCCGGCCCGGCCCATTTGACGGCTCTAACTGTTGGAGAGAACAACTTGTTTTTTTGTACGTACATAATCAATAAGTGGAAATGAAAATTTAAAATGAGCATATGTATATGTATGTGTGTGCGAGGGAGCTTGGAAGTAGGACATCAAATTCAAAAAAAGAAAAAGCAGTAAAAAAGAAGACCTATGCTGCCAAATTCTATGCGTTGCAAGCCCTATGCTGCCATCTGCCAACCAAGTGGATTCAAAATAAAAGAAATTTGGCCTATTGATATGCTGAACAATTTTGTCCAATGTGTGCATCTATGATTATATAAAAACAGTTGTTACTGTCCAAATTGAAAATAACTATAGTGGCAAGTGAATAGTAACTTGCCTCCTGGCGAAGTTGTTTACTGCACACCAAATTTCAAAGTGAAAAAAAGCTAAATATGTTTTAACATAATATTTTTTTATTTGAGACAAGAACTCAATCATGAAGTCTCACTCTAAATTATCACTTCTTGGTTCAAGCATGTCGAATTGGCCGTCTCAAAAGCATAGATTAAAATACTAGTTCCTTTAGGGTATCTCAAAAACATGTCTTAATTGAATGGCCTTAATATTAAAACAGATTAGTACTTCTTATCCAGACCATTAAACTAGAAATAACTTTTGTTATAAAATGAGATATTTTTATTTATGATTATGCGGTTATTGAATAGATATTTATGTAAATAAATTAATTTATCATATCGAATTAATCTATCACTAAGTTCTTAAAAAATGTACAAATCACCATTTTAAATTTTATTGAAATAATAAAATAAAATTAATTTCTATACTATTTTAATTTCATAAATAATATGAATAAAAATTTTAATTAAGTTACAAGAAAACTAAAATAAAAATAAGTATAATTATATATTAAAAAATTAAATTCAAGAGACAAGTAAGATACATTTCATTTTATAATCTAATGCAACTTTTAATAATATATAATGTTCGAAATATTTGATTTTTATATAACGGTTCAATCTGTCGAACTAATTAACTAATGATCGAGCTAATTGGCTGGTTTAATGACTGATCCAATTTTAAAAGTTTTGGTTAACGTTAATATGAGACAGATGCAAAATAAAGTTTCAAAATTAATTTAGGTGGTTTGTAAGTTAGGTAATTTTTTTTTTTTTTTAAAAAAAAGCCTTCAACCAACTTTAAAAGAGAAAAAGTGAAGTCTTGTGTGATCTCATTACCTGAGACTTGCACTTAGCAATAAAAAATTACATTTTTTTAAAAATAATAACTTATCATATAATTTTTTAAAAAAATTATTTAGATCTCTCATTGTATTTAAAAATAGGAATTTAATTAGAACCGAATGATATAGAATAATAAGCACATCAAATTCATATAAATTTCAAAACCCAAAGCACATTCAAATATGATATTTCATTCAACATCCTCCTTCCAACAATAAATTAAAAAAAAAAAAAAATCAAAGCCCTCAAGTGTGAATAACCTCAACATTGTACTCAAGAACAGCATCACCATTAGTGATGTTGAAGGAATGAGTGTTGACAAACACCACCCCTTTAGCATATCTGAACTTCCCTCTTCCGCCCACCACCGCCATTTCGCGGTGGTTCCCCTCCGTCACCGGGTTCCTCGAGAACACGCTGAGTGAGCTCCCTTTAAATTTTCCGGTGGTAAATCCTATATCCACATAGAGGATCAAAGTCAAATCCTTGCTCTGACTCGAAGAGAGATAAAATCCCTGTGCATTTCCGATGACCTTCGACTTTAGGTCAGGCCCTTCCGTCAATGGATCGTCAATGGCGAAAACCGACCCAAACGGCGTCGGATCGGAGCCCTTGCCCGTCCGGTTTGTACCGGCTATTTGGACTGCAGTCGGGTTCGGCGCGCTTAGGATATCGTGCACGAAGAAACGGAGGTGCGTCTTATGCAACTTGGCCGGTTCATGTAACTCGGATTTGGAGTAGTATGCGGAGTGAACCGGGAGGGCTGATACGGTGAGTACCAAAATCAAGACAAGCAAAATGGCTCTCTTCATTTTTGTTCTACTGAGGAATATTATTCTCAAATGGTTGCCTTGGTATTTATAATGTGTGATTGTGTAATAAATCTCATTTATGATTTTCAGTCACATTTTAAAATTTAATTTTAAGTGTTTAATGTGATTGAATGAATAATACCCTATTTTGAATTGTCCAAATATGGTGAAAAAAATTAACACATTTTTTTCAATATATATATATATATAATCTTTTCCATATGTTTAAATTTCAACGGGTTGATTTGCATTTTGTCTTGTATCTATCTATCCACATATGTGACTCGTATTCTTTTATTGGCAATCCACCAAATTTGGCAGAGTGTCGTGTGAGATCTCTTCTCGTAATATGAGATTGATAAAAAAGATTATGATAGAATCATAATAAAATATGATAATATTTTTAAGAAAAATAATAGTCATTTTTAACACAAATAGTATTATTTTTAAAAAGATTTGAAGATAGATTTATAATAAAATGTGATAATATTTTTTTTTTAAATGTAATAGTCATTTTTAACAAAAATATTATTATTTCTTGTTAAAATTCTTTCATTTTTTTTAAAATAATAATTTTTTAATTAATAAGTGATAAATTTTATATTAATCTTATGTCATGTGACGATTTCACACAAATCACTTTATGATAAATTGAGAAAATTGTTTTTATATTTGTTCAAATTATCAAAACAACCATGAGAGTTGAATAAATAAAAGTTGAGTAAGTCTTTGTGTGATTATCTAATAGTGTAAGACTAATAATATTTGTTCTACTTCTAATTTTAAATGTATTATTTATTAATTAAAATATTGTATTTTTAAAAAATAATAAAATTTTAACAAAAATTAAATGATAATATCTTTTCTAAAAGTGAATTATTTTTTTTGTAAAATATTATCATATTTTATTATAATTTTATCACTTTTTAATTTTATTAGTCTTATACTATAAATAGCCCCGTACAAATTTATTGTAAAAGTTATAGTATATTCATAAAAGTAAAAAAAAATTTTTTGACTAATCCATAAATGCAAAAACGTTTCATTTATTACACTTACCTCACATTGTTATGGATAACTGTTACATGATTTTGCATTAATCATTATTCAATCAAAATTTTGGTGGGTAAGTGTGATGGACATAAACATGAATTCGTTTTATTCTTAAAATACCAGAAATAAATATAAATGTGATTAACAAATTAATTTCATTAATTAAAATGAGTATCAGAAGACTAATAATTAAACACAAAAACTCGTATGCAATATTACACAAAACCCGACCCGTGCAATATCCCCAAATGAAAATTCGCGGATCCAATAAAATTTTTAAGGAAAATTCTCGCCACTTCCAGAATGTATACCACATGAACATATTTGTGCTACTGTAAGACAAAATGTGTGCTACTGCATTTTAAAAAGTTATTTTTTTATACTTTTAAAGTAACTATAAGAATAATATGTATTTTTACAAGAACAAATATGTGTTTCTTAATTTATTTTTCATTTTATTATTAGTTTTATGTTGATAATATGTTGCTAATGTAATAATACCTTACATGTGTTACTATCTCGTCACTCCCAAAATGTATACCACATGAACATATGTATGCTACTGTAAGACAAAATGTGTGCTACTGTAAGACAAAATTTGTGCTACTACATCTTAAAAAATTAATTTTATCGAAATCCCAGAATGTATACCACATGAACATATGTGTGCTACTGTAAGACAAAATGTGTGCTACTACATCTTAAAAAATAATAATTTCTATAAAAATCAATAAATATTTATAAAAAAGCGAATATTTTTTCTTGTAATAATACACATATTGATCTTACATTGTATTAACATGTTTGTTTTCTACAAAAACAAATGAATATATGTAAAAAAACAATATTTGTTCTTATAGTAGTACACATTTGACCTTATAATAACATAAATTTACACATACAGTATCATCAACTAGAAGCGAAAATCCTGAAATTTGAAAATTGTCAAAATCCGACCCGACCCATTCAAAATCCGCGAATTTTGTTACTTTGACCCTATTGACCCGCAAATTTTCAAAATTTTCCTTTTTTTGGCATATATTGCACCGTGCAATATTGCACGGGAGACCTACTCATAATTAAAATACAAGAAAAAATCTAATATTTTTAATTCATCAATAAAATAAAAGTAAACTATATTTATCCATTTCAAATAAATGATACATTTCTCTCTTCTCTATATACACAACCTTCATACGTATCATTTTCCTACTTTATCAACAAGACAATGTCATAATAATCCTTCACAACATCAACCATCATTAAATAAATTATATTTTTTTATATTTTATTAATTAGATATTATATATATAAATTTTATAATTATTATAAATTTTTATAGAGTGAGTCTTTTGTGCACCAAGTTTACCGTGCAACTCAAGTGTATTTCTAATAGTAGAGTTTTTTCATCTTCTTCTAAGGGTATATGTTCATTAATTTTGTGAATGGATCGTGCACAAAATATGCATGTACGAATCGTGCACAATATATGCATGTATAAAAACTTTAAAAATTAAAATTAACAACAATACAAAAGTTGTAAAAAAATTAAAAAACGTGAATAATTTTTTTACACTGCATTCAACAATAAAAAGTCCACATTTTTTTATAAAAATTAATATTATATATTTATTATATTTACAAACCGTGCAAATACACAAGTGATATACTAGTAAATACTAATAAAGTAATCTTAAAAACAAAGAAAGTAAATTGTAATAAAATAAATTTATACTATTCTAAAAAGTATAATAGTTCTCAGTCATGATTTTTCAGTCACATTTAAAAATTAAATTTTAGGTAAGTGTTTGATGTGATTGAATGAATTTGGGAACCCTATTTTGAATTGTCCAAATATAGTGAAAAAATTAACACTTTCTTTTATCAATATATATATATAATCCTTTCCATATATTCAGATTTCAACAGGTTGGTTTGCATTTTGTTGTGTATCTATCCACATATGTGACTCATATTCTTTTATTGACAATCCTCCAAATTTGGCAAAATTTCACACCCTCCAAATTTGGCAAAGTTTTGTGTGAGATCCATCGTCTCATGAAATGAAATTGATAAAAAAAAAATTAATGATAGATATATAATAGAATAGGACAATATTTTTTAAAAAATTATTATTTTTAACAATAATAATATTATTTCAAAAAAAAAAATCAGTAATAAATTTATAGTAAAAAATGATAATATTTTTTGAAAATGTAATTGTTACTTTTAACAAAATATTATTGTTAAAATTCTTCATTTTCTAATCGGGCTTGTAAAAATTAAACTCAACCCAACCCAAATATAGAGTAGATTGGGCTGGCCCAACATTGAAATTGACAGCTCTAGTCATGAAACAGTCTCATGTAATATTTTTTCAATTTTTTTTTTTTTGATATTTCAATGTGTTTAAAAGCAGGACTTTAAATTAGAAACAAATGAATATAAAATAATATGTATCAAATTCATATAAATTTCAAAAACCAAAACACATTCAAATTTGATATTTCATTCATCATCCCCCAAACAATAAATTACCATGAAAAAATCAAAGCCCTCAAGTGTGAATAACCTCAACATTGTACTCAAGAACAGCATCACCATTAGTGATGTTCAAAGAATGAGTGTTGACAAACACCACTCCTTTAGCATATCTGAACTTCCCTCTTCCGCCCACCACCGCCATCTCGCGGTGGTTCCCCTCCGTCACCGGGTTCCTCGAGAACACGCTAAGTGAGCTCCCTTTAAATTTTCCGGTGGTGAACCCTATATCCACATAGAGGATCAAAGTCAAATCCTTGCTCTGACTCGAAGAGAGATAAAATCCCTGTGCATTTCCGATGACCTTCGACTTTAGGTCAGGCCCTTCCGTCAATGGATCGTCAATGGCAAAAACCGACCCAAACGGCGTTGGACTAGAGCTCTTGCCCATCCTGTTCGTACCGGCTATTTGGACCGCGGTTGGGTTCGGTCCGCTTAGGATATCGTGCACGAAGAAACGGTTCATGTGACTCGGATTTGGAGTAGTATGCGGAGTGAACCGGGACGGCTGATATGGTGAGTACCAAAATCAAGGCAAGCAAAATAGCTCTCTCCATTTTTGTTCTACTGATGAATATTATTCTCAACTATGCTTGCCTAGGTATTTATAATGTGTGAAGTGTTTAATGTGATTGAATGAATTTGGGAATCCTATTTTGAATTGTCCAAATATGGTGAAAAAATTAACACATTTTTTTCAATATATATATATAATCCTTTCCATATATTTAATTTTCAACGGCTGGTTTGCATTTTATTGTGTATCTACCCACATATGTGACTCATATTCTTTTATTGACAATCTTCCAAATTTGGCAAAGTATCATTGTGAGATCCATGATATGAAATTGATAAAAGTATAATGATAGATATATTAATAAAATGGGACAATATTTTTTTTAAATGTGATAATATTCTTTAAAAAGGCAATAGTCACTTTTAATAAAAATACTATCACTTCTTATTAATTTTATTAAATGATAATTTTTTAATTAATAAATTACACATTTTATATTGGTCTTATGTTATGGGATGGTCTCACACACAAATTACTCTAGGATAAATTGCAAAAATTGTTCTCTATATTTGTCCAAATTATCAAAATAACTCATGTGTTGAATAAATAAAAGTTGAGTACGTCTTTGTGGGATCGTCTCATAGTGTGAGTCTAATACTATTTATTCTACTTTTAATTTTAAATGTGTCTCTTATTAATTAAATTATTGTC
>JAPKLY010000029.1:96982-177607 GCA_026898435.1 Prunella vulgaris
GAGACCTCACGCCAGGTGGTGGAGACCTCACAACCACCTCCCCAGAAGAGCACCACAGCTCCGCGACCTCCGCGAGTTGCGGTGACCCAGGAGGACTTGGCCCCCGCTCTGAGGGACTTGGTCAGCAATCCTGACGAGCTCCAACGCACCATCGCGACCTTACAAAGGTTACAGCAGCGACAGCGGGACGAGCTCGCCCTAGTACCCAGGCGAGCTCCAGCCGCCGAAAACCGGGACCAGACCAGGCCCACTCAGGGCACCCAAACCAGAGTGGACTACAGCGTACTCCCCACCGAGCAGGAGGTGAGCTCGGCACAGGCTCGCCAGCGCATGGAGAGAACCGGCAAGGCCAAAATGGTGGAGGAGGGTCATGCTCCCTACACTGGAAGGGAGTCCGCCTACACCGGGGCATCTGACACCCACCAGTCACAATCACAAAGGAGGGAAGTCCTCCAAGGCCGCCTGGGCCCAAGATACGAAGAGAATGAGCGTACGGCGGCCCCAGCTGCGTCCCATGGGGACTCCGATCAGCAGCCACGCAAATCAGCCCACGAAAGGCTGAGGAGACCCGCCACTGACCGACTAGGCCCCCACGGCGGATGCCAATTCCAGCCCGCCACTGAGAGGTCACCCCAGAGTGAGGCACCTCGGGGACGTACGTCCGCGAGATGCACGACCTTTGAGCACCCTCCGCCGGAGGTGACCGGAGGTGACCCGAGATGACGAGTTGGCCTCACTGAAAAAGGCCGTTGAAATGCTACAAGCACAAGTAGCAGCCAAGGCTGGCGGACCTGACGCCACGGCTCTCCCCACCTCTTCATTGGCACCTGCCATCCTCCGCGCACCGGTCCAGAAGAAAATTCAATTCCCGGTGATGTCCGCATACGAAGGCGAATCGGACCCGAAAGTCCACCTGGCCAAGTACGCGGACTTCATGATTTCGGTCGGCGCCACTGACTCCACCCAGTGCCGGAACTTTCCGCTGACCCCAGGGGATCGAGCTCACCGATGGTTCTCTTCACTTGCCCCGGGGTCAATCTGCTCATTTGGCCAACTCTCACGGGAGTTCCTGGCCCACTTCTCTGGGTTCGGATCCTACCTTACCCAGAAACACCGACTCGCCAACATCCACCAAGGTGAGAGCGAGACCGACCAGCAATACCTGGAAAGGTTCGACAAAATCCTGCTGGAAGGCGAGCCAGTGAGTGAGGACATCAAGGTCGTCGCAGCGATGGCCGGACTCAGGAGGGGCACCGACCTCTGGAAGGAGATGCACCTCGCATGTCCCAACACTTATAGTGAATTCCGCCACAAGGCGGGGGTGTTCACGGCTATGCAGGAGGCACTACTGAAAGAAGTTAGTGCCCACGAGGAAAGGAAGCCCCACGGGAAGAAGTCCGGGGGTGCCTACAAAGCTCCTCGGAACTTGAAAGCCTTTGGCAAGGGAGACGAGCTCAAAGAAAAGCTCAACCAGGTCCTCACTGTCTCCGTTGACCACGTCTTCACTGCCGTCAAAGGCAAGGCCATGCTGGAGGAGCCAAGGCGGATCCGCCAGGACCGCACGAAGCTCAATCCCAACAAATTCTGTGCCTACCATCAGGTCATCGGCCACTTCACCAGCGAGTGCCGAGACCTCCTCAAGCAACTCTAGAAATTTTACGAGGAGGGGAAATTGGCCGAGTTCGTGAAGAAGGCCCCAACTAAGAGATCGAGGTTCGAAAGGAGGGCTACCTCCGATGACGAGGAGGAGAAAGCAGACCAACCCGGTCCCCATAACAGACGGAGGGCACCTCCCCAACCTCAGCAAAACATGGAGCCTACTCGGGAACTCTTAGTTCTTGAGGAAGAGATTGGAGCTGCCGGAGGTCTCCAGGACGGGGGATCCTCCATATCCAAGAGAAAAATGAAGGCCAAAATCTGGGCCATAAACCAAGTCCAGGAGGGCAGCTCCGGCCCCAGGACCATCTCACAGCTTACTGACGAGCTGACGTTCTCCGCGGTGGACCTGGAAGGGGTACTGATGCCCCACAACGACTCGTTGGTGATAACCGCCAACATCATGAACGTCCGAGTTCACAGGCTACTTGTGGACACCGGCGCATTCACCAACATCCTCTTCAAATCCACCTTGGATGCCTTAGGTGATTTTGAGTCGTATCTGGAACCTAGCAATGCTAGGATAGTGGGGTTCGAAGAAGCTGTAACCGTCCCCCTAGGTAGTGTTAGGTTGAGCGTCCAGCTTGTATCGGCTGAGGACCCCGAAAGGAGACTGACTAGGCTCATAGATTTCCTAGTTGTCGACCAACAGTCCTCCTACAACGGGTTCCTTGGCCACCCGTTTATTAATGAATTCAAAGCGGCGTGTTCGACCTACTACTACTGTTTAAAATTCCCAACTCCAAAAGGTGCCGGAACTATAAAAGGTGACCAGAAAAAGGCCCGAGAGTGTTTACTCCAAATCAAAGATGGCCGGGTCAAGAAGTATGTTACACAAGTCCACATCCTCAAAGATGATGTACAGATTCCTACAGACGAGCCAAACATCCTAGACGTCATCTCGGTCGAAACTGAGATGATGGAGGTAGGCAATTTGTTAGAAATCAACCAAGGCACTGGACCTGTGCAAGACACACAACCGACACCAATGGAGGACTTGGAAGAAACCCAAGCGTTGAGACCTGCGCAGGGGTCGGTACCTGCGCAGGGACAGCAGCCTACTCCCATGGAGGTAGCTGATGAGGCCCAAGGTGGGGGACCTGCGGGAGGTCAAGAACAAACACCAATGGACGTTGACCCAACTCCCCAAGTCACCACACCATCCCAAGCTGACAGACCACCGGAGGTGTTCACAGCTGACGAGCTCGCCCAAGCTGAAAGCCAACCCGATGACCTCGAACCGCACATAGGCCACGAGCCTGCGCAGATGTCACAAGGGGAGTGGGACGAGTTCATCAGCGACCCGAGGTGGAAAAGTCAAAAGAGAAAAGTAACCCCCATGGAAGAATTGACGGCACTCCCGGTGGACCCGGAAAGGGACTTAGAACTTTTCATCGGTTCTGGGTTACCTGAACCGTACCGGTCGAGGATGGAGCTCTTCTTGATGACCAACCTGGACGTGTTTGCCTGGTCTCAGGAAGACATGACGGGAATCCCGTTGGAACATGCTTGCCACAAACTTAACATAGATCCGACGAGGAGACCCGTACTCCAAAAGAGAAGAAAGTATGGACCAGACAAGTACGCATCTCTAACAGTTGAGGTGGAGAAGTTGTTAGACAACAGGCTCATCAAGGAAGCTCTGTGTCCGCAGTGGGTCGCGAACCCCGTCCTGGTGAAGAAACACAATGGGACGTGGAGACTCTGCATTGACTTCACGAACCTGAACAAAGCATGCCCGAAGGACAACTTCCCATTACCTCACATTGACCAGCTGGTGGACAGCACTGCAGGCCATGAGATGATGACATTCATGGATGCTTTTGCGGGCAATCACCAGATAGCTCTACACCCAGATGACCAGGAACACACGGCGTTCTACACTAACAAGAACATGTATTGCTGGGAAAGGATGTCGTTTGGACTCATCAACGCCAGAGCTACCTACCAAAGATTGGTGAACAAAATGTTTGACTAACACATTGGTGGAGGTGTACGTGGACGACATAGTTGTCAAGAGTTTGAGAAAGGAGGACCACCTGGACCACCTGAAACAGACCTTCGACATACTGCGCCACTACAACATGAAGTTGAACCCCAAAAAGACCAGCTTCGGCGTACACTTTGGGAAGTTCCTGGGGCACCTAGTTAGCTAGCGGGGAATTGAGGTCAACCCAACACAGGTCCAATGCATAATCGAGATGGGTATACCCGATTCCGTCCAAAAAATTCAAAGGCTGACAGGGTGCATGGCAGCCCTGAACAGATTCATCTCCAGGTCCGGCGACCGAAATCGTCCATTTATCGAGGTAATTAAGGCAAACACACGGAGGTACAAAGAGGCGGCCAAGGCCAACAAGCTCCACCTCAAAAACCACTTCGTCTGGACAAATGAATGACAACGAGCCTTCGAAGATATCAAAACATACCTGGCAGATACACAGGTTCTGTCGAAGCCAATACCTAGAGAGAAGCTGTATCTGTACCTAGCCGCGTCGGAGGTGGCCATCAGCTCCGTCCTGGTCCGAGAAGAGGCAAAAACACACCTACCAGTGTACTACGTGAGCCAAGTCTTACATGAAGTTGAGTTGCGGTACACCCCCAACAGAGAAGCTGGCTTATGCACTGGTGATGAGTGTTAGAAAATTGAGGCCTTACTTCTTTGACCATCCAGTAGAGGTGCTGACAACGTTCCCACTGCGTCAAATACTACAGCGCCCAGACACTGCTGGACGCCTGCTGAAATGGTCACTGGAGATTAGCCAATACGGTATAACCTACGCACCCCGAACAGCGATCAAGGGACAAGCACTTGCCGACTTCATCGTCGAGCTAACTTTCCCACAAGATCCGACGAGGGGGCGTATAGCTCCGTGGCATCTCTACGTGGACGGATCATCAACTAGCATGGCAGCAGGCGCCGGCGTGGTCCTGATCAGCCCAGACAGACAAGTCTTCACCTCTGCAATTCGGTTCGACTTCCGAGCAACCAACAATGAGGCGGAGTATGAAGCGTTGATAGCAGGACTTAAGCTATCATTAGCTGTGGGGGCAACCAATCTTCAAGTTTTCAGAGATTCCCAGCTAATAATATCCCAAGTCCGGGGGGAACATGAGGCAAAAGACCAGCAGATGATGACCTACCAGAAAATAGCCACGCATCTGATCTCGATGTTTACACAAGTTTACATCAATCAGATACCGCGGCTAGAGAACACACAAGCAGATGCTCTAGCCCGGCTAGCTACTAGCAACGGCGAAGCCGAATTCACGGAGGTTGTGATCACCACACTGAAAAACCCCTCGACGTCCGATTACAAGATAAATCAAACCTCGAGCGGGGGGGCAGGAGGACAGTGAAGGTGGTGAAGATTGGTGCACTCCAATCCAAAAATACCTAACAGACGGAACAACACCAGTGGACACCTGGGAAGCTAGCCGGCTAATAAAGAAAGCTGCCAGATATACGCTGCTGGATGGCCAACTCTATAAACGTGGATTCTCTCTACCCCTACTCAAATGCCTAACTACGAAGCAGGGGTCCGAAGTGTTAGAAGAAATTCACGAAGGGATTTGTGGGAGTCACGCTGGGGGGCAAGCATTGGCATATAAAACGATCAGACAGGGCTACTACTGGCCCACTCTTCGCAAAGATGCCATCAGCTTCGCTCGAAGGTGCCGAAAGTGCCAACTTTTCGCACCTAACATCCACTCCCCAGCCAACCAGCTTAAGTCGGTTTTCAGCCCATGGCCTTTCGCGAAATGGGGTATCGACTTGATCGGCCCATTTCCACCTGGTAGAGGCGGTGTAAAGTTCGCTGTTGTAGCAGTGGACTACTACACTAAGTGGGCTGAGGCCGAAGCTCTCACAACCATAACCCAAGAAAGGATGATCGGCTTCATTTGGAAAAACCTGATCTGCAGGTTTGGACTCCCGCAGTCGGTCATCACTGATAATGTAAGGCAGTTCGACGGACAGAAGTTGAGGGACTTCTGCAGTTCATGGAACATCAAGAAGCACTACTCAACTCCATATCACCCCCAGTCGAACGGCCAAGTCGAGGCGGTAAACAAGATCTTGAAACACATTTTAAAGCTCCGCCTCGAGGAAAAGAAAGGAAGCTGGGCAGACGAACTCCCGGAGGTCCTATGGTCTTACAGAACTTCCTATAGGGCCAGTACCGGGGAGACCCCGTTTGCCCTAGCCTTCGGGACTGAAGCCGTGGTCCCGGTAGAGATCCAGAACAAGACTTGGAAGGTGGTGGGGTATGATGAAGAAAAGAATGATGAAGCCTTGGCAATAGAAAAAGATCTGATCGAAGAAACCAGAGCTTCATCAGAAATGAAAAACGCCACCTACAAGCGCAGAGCGGAAAAATATTACAACTCTCAGGTCCGAGACCGAAAGTTCAAGGTCGGCGACCTGGTGTTGAAAAAGAAATTGATGGCCCCACCAGGTGTATTTGGTTCAAATTGGGAAGGACCATTCCGGGTCACTGCAGCCTGGCCGAACGGTACCTATGATCTGGAAGACGCAGAAGGCAAAGCTTCGTCATACACCTGGAGCTCGGCACATCTAAAAAAGTTCTACCAATAGACTAGGATTCTGTAATAGACGAGTCAGAGGTTGACATTAAAAATGTAGATGGCAACCGATGTAAATTACGTAGCTATAAAAAGTCAGAGAAATTCAGAAAATTCAGAAAAATTCCCAAGTGTTTAGACCTGTGCAGCTCTTCAACCAGACGAACTGCGCCAGGTCGCCCACTACACCAGGCCTAGCTCGCCAAGCCCAGCTCACCCATGTGCTAAAAAACCCGCGGTGCGCAAGGACCAAGGTCCCAAGCGTTGTAATTGAATAGCTCGAAGGCAAAGGCCAAAGTGCCCAAGGTCGCGAAGGTACCCTTCTTAAAGGGTTGCTAAGCACCTACTGCCACAAGTTAGAAAAATTCGCGAAAAATACTAAAACGTCTAAGGCAAGGTTCATGAAACCCAATGGCCCAACGTGAATCAATCGAAGTGCAGTTCGCTGCCCTAAGTGGCCTAAGACGAACGATTCGCGGCCCTAAGTGGCATAAGACGAAGAATACGCACTCTAAAAACAGAGGTACAATTCGTAGTCGAAAGTGACATAAAACGAACAATTCGCTTCTCAAAGTAGAATAAGACGAACAATTATGTACCAGAAAAATAAACAAGAACGAGCTATTTAGGAAATTATAACGTAAAGGCGCAAAGACGTAAATAAAAAGAGTTGGACAAAAAATGCTCGACTTATATTCAAAAGATACTTAAGAAATTTTCAAGTCCAAAATATACTTGAAAAAATCCTAAGTATGAGTAGCAGTGCTGGCCACAAAGGCCGACCAGCTGGCCATCTTTGAACTACAAAAAGCTCCTTCTGGGCGAGCTGCATGTGCCCGGCGAGCTAAATCTACTTAGACAAAAAGTAAAGACTACAAAAATGGAGCTCCTTCTGGGCGAGCTCCACAACCCGACGACCTGCTACAACTTGGAAAATAAAAGCTAATCTAAGAAAGCAGGAAAAAGCCTAAATCCCGGGGGCGTCAGTAGGAGCGGTGGCGACCTCAATCGGGGCAGCGGCAACATCAGCGGGAACGGGAGCGACCTGGGCACTGGGAAGGGCGAGTTCGGCCTCTGAAGTGATATTACCAGTCAGTGTGCTGGGGTCGAACTCGCCCAAGTTAAGCACGGCATCCCCACAGGCCTCCTGCAGTTGCTCGATAGTGAGAGGGACATGCTCCTCCCCGCCGGCGACCTCCCCCTCAGCAATGTCCAACTCCGGCACCTCGACTGTTTTGATAACTCTAAAGCGGTCCGGTACAAAGTCGAGAGGAATGCCGAGCTCAGGTAGGTCACCGATATCTAGCTCGGCACCATCGGGAAAGGGAACCCGGTCCAAGCAGGCCTTGAAATCGCCCACCACTGCCTCCACCTCATCATCCTTGTGAGCTCGCGCCCACCAGAGAGTCCGTAGAACTTCAGCGTAACATTGGACGCATCCTTTGTCAGAGGCCTCGGCCTTCACGGCCGCCAGGTCCGGCGAGGAGAAGGCAGCATTGCACAGCTCGGCAATCTCATTAGCTTTCGCCTCCAACTCGCCCCTCAGCCTCTCGCAGTCGGCGTTTGAGCTCTTCACTAGACCCCGCTGCAGTGCGAGGTCTTTCTTCGTGATTCCATGATCGCCGACCTCCTGGGCGAGCTGGGCGGCGAACTCTTCTTCCTTAGCCCTTATCCTCGCCTCGGTCTCCTGCTTGAGCCGGGCGAGCCGGCGTTGGACGGTCTCGAGCTGCTAGAGGGCACTTTGCTCGGCGGCCAGCGATGCCTCAGCCCGTTCCTCGGCGAGCTGCGCCTGTTTCTTTGCTTTGTCAGCGGAGTCCGCCAACGCCAGCATCCGCTTATTCCTATCGGAGTGGCCCGCCTCCAACTCGGCAACCTGCTCGAGGGCTTTTTGATTGGCCAGCACCAATCTACTCGCGTAGTGGCCCGAGAGAAGCAGGTTCTCCCTCAGGTCCTGACTATTAATACCCGCCACCAACGGGGTCGTCCAATGCCTAGGCATCTCGCTCACAGCGTCCCGGGCTATGCCCGGAGGGAGATTCCGCATCGAAGTGAGAGAGCGAGATCGCTCAAAGGTATGCAGAGCCTCGTGGCGGTTCGGGAAGGCGATGGGGGCATAACTGTGAAATCAAAACAGATGGAAAATGTTAGAAAAATAAAATAATGATGGGCAAAGAAGGTCAGTTGGGCGAACTACTTACTGAATTCACTCGGGATCCCAACCCAGCAGGGTGTCATCGGTAGTTTGAACCCCGAACGGAGATGGCGAAGGGGGCGAGCTACGGATGGGCGTGGCCGCTAGCGAGGCGGCAGATTGAGCAGATCACCCCTGCCCCGACCTCGCCGAGGTCCTCTCGGCCTGGTCAGACTCTTCGTCAACCAGGCCGGTGAATCTTATTCTTTTGCGAGCCGGGGGATCATCCTCGCCAGCTCGGGAGCCACCACCACCTTGGGTCCCCCTCTTTCCTCGGCCTCGCTCGGAGGGAGCGGCAGCTCTTCCCCCACCTCGCCCGGCTCGGGCGACCTCCGATGCCTTTGACTTTTCGGGAGCCTTAGCTTTCTCCTTCTGGGCTCCCGACCCACCTGCCTCGCCCCTTTTGGAGGCGAGCTCCACCTTCTTGCTCGCCTCCAGCGCGAGCACGGACGGCGGGGCGAGTCTGTTGGGGCGAGGTGGGCCCATCTCAAATCGCTCTTTTACGAGTTGATAGGCCTCGGGGACCTCGGTGATCGGGATGGCAACGAAGCTACCACCTGCACAAAAAATACAAATGTCAGCATGATGGACGGGCTACCCCCCCATAGGCGAGCTGCAAAGAGTTAGACCTGGGAGCTCGGGACCTTGGATGTCAAGGTAGTGCGGTAGTGTGAGGAGCCCGGCGAGCGGCAGGCAATGGTGCGCGCACAGGTGGGCGACCTGTCTGTCCTTCTCGCTTCTCAAACAGCAAATGGTGCGCACCACGTCGAACTGCTCCGACACTTTAGGCCTGCCCCGACTGGATTTGTGTCGCTTCGGAACTGCAAAAGGAAAGGAAATTAGAATTAGTATATCTAATTTAACCCACGCACACCGAAATAAGCGACCTACTGCTGGCTTCCCCATATCCCTCCGGAGTGGGGATACGGTCACCCCGCCCATGATACGTGCTGGAGGCTCTCCAGTCACCTCCTATGAAGAAAAATTGTTTCTTCCAATCACGGATTTTATTGGGCAGGTCCCCCAGAAATTTCTCCCCCGGACGAGCCTTCAGGTAATAATATCCTGCGCCGTCCTGCGCCCGTTTGGTCACGGCGAAAACCTCGCCCAAATCCGCCGAGGTCGTCGCGTTCTCATAACCCTCCAGCCCAAAAACGGACAGGGCGGCGAGAAGGTTGCTCCACACGTTCGGTGTGAGTTGGGTGATGGCCAGATTATTGTCAGCTAGATATTGGCCAATAATCGGATGCAGCGGCAACGAAAGCCCGGCCCTCAGAACATCTACATTCAAGGCGGTCATCCCCTCAGGAGGTGCGTCAGCCCGCTCATCCTTCATTGGGGCGTACATGAAGATGTCCAGAGGGATGCGATACTCCCTGCGTATGACTGGCAGGTCGCATTCATCAATTAGGCTCACCACCTCGCCAGCTTTGAACTCGGAGGGGGCAACTTCTTCCAGGACGGCGGGGTCGGGGCGAGGTACCCGATTTGGGCAGGGGAAGCTCGCCGCGTACTCGGCAATATACTCATTCCAGCCGAACGGGTGAACCACCTGGGTGGGGACCTGGTACTCTACCAGCTGGGGTTCCGGGAAGCCAATACGACGGAACCATTCAAGTGTAACTTCCTCCAGATCGCCACCCTCCTCGCCGACCTCGGTGTTACCCTCATCCACCTCCTCGGGTCCTTCGTTGCCGCTGGCAACTCTTTCCTCCTGGGCGACCTCGCCACCTTCCTCCCATACCTCGCGGTACACGGAACTGGAGGCTCCTTTCTCCGGGTCGGGACGTAGCTCGCCAGGCAGCTCGCCAGGCAGCTCTCTAAGCGGCTCGCTGGAGACCTGGCGAGCTACCGAGGTCGCCTCAGAGCTGGAGCCAATTTCCACATACGAAACCCGAGGTGGCTCATCCTCAATTATGGGCCGTTTGTCAGGATTTTAGCCCGATAAGGTTCTACTTGAAGAGCGTGTCGACATGGTCTCAGAAAAGTTCAAAGGTCCCGTAGCCCAAAATCCCACAGTCAAGAGTCAAGGAGATTCAAAGGTTCTCGGTGCAATCCACGGTCCAAAATACCGTAATTTCGAGGAAACAACAGAAAAATCAAATAAAAGATAGAAGAGAAGGGGAGGAAGATCGAATCCTACCTTGAAGAGCCTTCAAAAATCCATCGAACACGAGAAAAAATCGGTCGCCGGGAAAGCTCTGGAATTCGAAATGCAGAAAGTGAAGAAATGAATCTACCTCACCCTATTTATAGACCTCGGGGCGAGGTGCAATATTCACAAAATACAAGGGCCTGTCTGCAAAAATTTAAAAGATGACATTATTGTGGGCGGGAACCGAGGTCTCAAAAGGCGTGCATGACCCCTGGATTCCCGCACCACATCGGCCAGAAGCAACTGCCTGGGTCAAGTTCGCCTGTCAACCCAACAATCACCCATAGGTAGTTCGCCATGTTTTAAGTTTTCCAGCTCGCTTGCACATTTGACAAAGTCATAGTGCATGCGAGCTGGGGGGCAAATGTTGATATGGCGAACTAACACTATCGACATGTGAGTAATTGCTCGCTCACGTGGGGACTATTTAGCTACGCAGCTCGCCCAAGAGAGCTAACCCCTGTCATTACCCGAGCTCGCCCCATGCCCCATGCAGGCCTCACCGAGCCCCATCATCATACATCCGTAAGCCATGCAAGGCATTGGAGCTCGCCCCGTATCTCGCCCGAGCCACTGAAGCTCATCTCTGAGCTCGCCCATGAGCTCGCCTGTTAGCCATTAGGACCCCGATGGCGCGCTCTTTTTCCCTCCGTCCGGTTTGTCCACAAGGGTGGTTTACGGCGAGGTTTTTAATGAGGCTCATCTAGTCTAAGGCATAGTAGTAGGACGAGGCACAACATAGGTAGCAGTGTAAGGGACCAGGACAAGGGTTACGGACCCTCGTCAACACCGGAAGCCACATAGGCTCGTAAGGTGCCGTCTCACACTCACACACCTATAAATAAGACCTCTTTTGTACTATTCACACAATTCCTCACAAATTCTGAAAATCAATACTACTACTCTTGCAATATTTCTCTCTCTAAACTCTCTACTCTCCCTCCTCGTATTACATCCAAATTCTTGGATTATTGTTTGGTAGAATTACATGTTAAATTAGCCACATAAACAAATACCGTTAATAAAATTCTATCAACAGTGATACTACAAGAATATATTGTGCTTCTACATGCATGAGTTACTTGATGTAAAAAAGGTTGATACTGTGTGAGTAGAACTGTGTTACTATAAGAAGTATATTATGTTACTACATGCAGGAAACACATATTCCACTCCCCCTATTTTACTTACCATATGTTTTATGTTTACTATGACCTACCGATTAGAATTGCAATACATCACTGAGAACACATGGAATACAGAGGATGAACATAATGAAGTCACAACTTAGAATGTGATGAATCCATTGTTTCGTTAATTGGAATGAAGAGAAATATAGTGGACGAAATGTATGATTTATACAAAATGCATGCACGATCTCTAGGGTTCAGTATCTACAAATCCACAGGAATATTTTCTAAAGATGGAGAGAATTTATTGACATCTAAACTATAGGTGTGCTCTTGCACTAGTGAAAAAAAAGAAAAGCCATGTAATTGTGCAAGTGAAAACCCTCAAGAAAAAAAGTGTGCAATAACAAGAACTGGTTGCAAAGCTCAAGTGAGAGTAAAACTAACAGATGATGGACAGTATGAAGTAGTCAAGCATCTAATGGAACATAACCATCCATTGACAAGAAGGGAGTGGGGTCATTTACACAGATTAGAAAGAGCTATACGAGATGCTAAAGCTGATGCCATTATAGACCTGACTATGTCAGAGATAAAACAAGCAGATTCTTTCAGGTATTTATCCTACACAGCTGGTGGTGAGTAATAAGTTGGACACACGATGAAAGATTATATGAATTTTGTGAACAAAATGAAGATGATTTCCATGGAAGGTGGTGATGAAATTTTTTTATGGAGTTGCTGCAGAACCAACAAGATGAAAAGAAACAATTCTTTTACAAGTATAAGATGAATGAAAAGGAATGATGTCTGATGTGTTTTGGATGGACTCTATGATGAAGGAAGACTGTGATATATATGGTGATGTTTTAGTGTTTAACACTACATATAGAACAAATTGATATAATATGATATGTGCACCATTTATCAGTATAAATAACCACTGAAAAATTATCATGTTTTTATGTGCCTTCATGTCCGATGAAACAACTGAAACATTCGAGTGGTTGTTAAAAGTATTCTAAAAATCTATGTCCGGTAAAAGTCCAATAACAATATTCACTAATCAAAACTTGAAAAATTTTCAGTGCAATAAAAAAGGTATAAAATTAATATGTTACTACATAACAAAAAGTATATTACTACATGACATTTAATATGATACTACAAGAATCAAATTATTGATACTCTACAAAAATACATTCATTCCACCTTTTTTTTCCTAGGTTTTTTCATGCACAGACTCTGTCTATTGTATTGATTAGGGTCATATTTGCATCAATTTGTATTCATTTTGATATGAATTTTTAGAGTTTTGCATGCGGACCTTAATTGCTATCTATTTCACTAATTGTTATTTGAGCACCATTGAAAAATTATTATTCATTTAATTAAGTGATTTCAAGAATTAAATTAATTTTTAATTGTTTAATTAATGAATGTTTATAAGCCTTTTGGTGAATTGTAGAATTTGCAGGATGGTAACAAAAGATTTCTCAAATGGACCCCGCACCAACACTATCTCTTCAGGCTACAGCCAACAAACACCACTCACAGGACAACAACTCTGCACCCACACTGCACCTTTCAACCATCACGCTTGGAACCGCTGCCCAATCACACAACCACCAGTCAATCCATCTCATCCGTCAAGAAGCTCTCGCCGCTGCTTCGCTGAAATCCTGCAGTCGCGATCTGAAATCGCACCAGAAGACGTGCCTCTGTCTGAAGTCGCAGAAATCACTGATTCTCATGTCGACTGGAATCGCGTCGCACCGCCAATGCCCAGTTCTTGCCGGAAGTTGCCCAGCGAAGTGACACCAGATTTCAGAATCGGTCGGAGCCACCACGCCTCTGTCCTCTATTTCGCCGCGCCCCTGTGCATCGCCATCTTCATCTCTGCAACTCCATCCCAGCCGTAAATAGTCGTCGGAATGAACCCTATTCTCGTCGACAAGAAACCTCACCAACCAGAGAAGCCGCCTTCGAAGCTTCAACAGCCGTCGCACCGAAAATCTGCAATCACTCGAAGCTCGTCACGTCACGTCCTTCAATCCACCGCCTACTCTGCTCGTTGACAACCAGCGACAGCAACTGCTCACAACTGTCCCCAAATCCATCGATTATCGCCCTGAAACCGTACCAACAGCCCACCGAAACTCACCCACACCAGAAGTCCACCGTCTGCAAATCCTTACTGTTCTCGCCGGAGTTCCGATCTCGAAGCCGAATTTCTTCACGCCGCCTCAAGCCAGACGCCAAAAATCAACTGCTGCGTGCAACAACCTGATACTGGTAAGGAGGATGATAATTGACTTTTGGGCCTATGTTTATTTGCTCAGCCCATTTAGAATAAAAAGGCATTCAGGCCCAATTAGACTAGGAGGCAGTAGGTTTTTGGTAGAATTAGGGATTAAACAAATTTATTTTCTTTAATTTCAGTTTATTAGGATTGGAAATTATTTTTCTACTACATCTTGAATTTTTGTTATTGATTTCTAGAGATTATTTGTTATTTTGTGTTTGATTTTTTTGAACGTTTGTTGGATTACATTTATTTTCAGATTTGTTGCAAATTAATTTCAAGTTTTTATTAAGTTTCATGCAAGTTTAGTATTTTTTTTTATGAGTTAAACCCTTTTTGCTTTGAGTGGAATTCACCCGAAGCAACTCCTGCACGTTTAGTTTAGGTCATTAATTTTGTATTCTAGATTCATTTAAATTCATGCATTTTAAGTAGTAATTAGATAGTCAATTTCTGCTTTAATTTATCATTAGATAGAAACCAAATTTGCTATTTGATTCCTACTTATTTAATTTCAAAACTCACACACATCTTAGGATTAGATTATCTCATTGCTTCTCGTGGATTCGATATTATAACTTGGTCAACTTACCATTACACGATCCTATACACTTGTAGAAAAGTGCATTTTTGTGCGAATTCAAATCGCTAGTCAGGTATCTACAACAAAATGAAGTGAGTAGATTTGCACACCTAAAAGTAACAGGGTATTTAAAGTTTTGCTTAATAAGTGTTTGTCTGGATGTACTAATGAAGAAGAATTCGAAAATACTTGGGCAGAGATGATTTCAAAAAGTAACCTACAGAACAATGCATGGTTTACAAGACTCTACGCATTAAGAAAAAAGTAGTGTACATCTTTGAACAAATATTACTTCCCTAGTGGAATCTTTCTTCACAAAGGAGTGAAAGTATCAACTCAATATCATTCTATGAAAAAACCCAGACTCAATCAGAAAATGGAGGATTGAAGAAAAGCATGATGAGTTCCAGTGCTCAATGGGTAAAATCAGACTAGGGATGGCAAAACGACCCGCCCCGCAGTTGATCCAATCCGCCCCGCTCTGTTTGGATCGGCCCCGATCTGCCCCGTTTTGAGAATGGAGCAGATCCGCCCCGCCCTGCTTGCGGAGCAGATCAGGCATGGATCAACATATTTTTTGCCCCGATCCGCCCCGCTCCATATAATATTAATTATATATAATATTAAATATATATATAATATGTAGAATTATATATATATTTTTTAAAATAATCAAATCTTGGATATGATTTGGTGGTTTGGATGGGTTATTGTTGATTAAATTGTGAATTTTTAATATTTTGCATTTAGTTTTTTAATATATTTATTTTGTAAAATTATGAGAATTTAATAGATGGAGCGGGGCAGATCAGATCCGCCCCGCGCGGGGCAGGCATGGATCTCAAAATGCTGCCCCGCAGTGGAGCATGGAGCAGGGTGGATCAGCGGGGCAGAGCGCGGAGCAGGCATGGATATTGAGGTATCCGCCCCGATCCG
Source organism: Prunella vulgaris (assembly GCA_026898435.1). Lineage (NCBI taxonomy): Eukaryota > Viridiplantae > Streptophyta > Magnoliopsida > Lamiales > Lamiaceae > Prunella > Prunella vulgaris. The sequence goes on from JAPKLY010000029.1 coordinate 112,523, forward strand.
CTCCATTTGTCATCCCTAAATCAGACTCTTCACTCTTAATTAATGACTTAGTTAAACATGCCTCATAAATATACACTCTTACAATATACTAGTTTTTTTAAAAAGATTTTTTAAAATGCACATCTAATGACTCAATAATTATAGGAATTGAAGATAGCACAGTGATATACTGTGTGGAAGCTGATAGCGTGCACCACAAAGTTATACAATCATGAAATATGTCGAATGTAGCTACAAAAAGTTTGATGAATGTGGAATTCTATGCAGTCATAGATTAAGAGTGCTACATATATATTATGTCTACTTGATCCCTGAAAAGTACTCACTCTGTCCATTAAATATATACACTTTTCTTTGCACATGGTTCAATGCAATATGTCGGAGGATATTTTAGGTATTGTGAGGTCCGATTATGAATAAAGTGAATGTTTTTTAAAAGTACAGAGGGACTATATACATAAAGGTGGACAAAGGCTGCAACTTCAGATATTTAGGATAAAACAAAAAATTCAACAAGGTGGAAGACTGAGAGTTCGATACCTTGGCGACATGAGATGGGAAGAAAGAGTTATTACTTAATTTTGGAGTGTGAATGAGACAGTGATCTAATAAGGATGTTTGAAGATGGACACAACAAGAGTTCAATAGAGATAAGAGCAAAAAATCTACTGAAAATACAAGCATCTGTTCTGCTCCACAGAAAGTATCTATCCTAGATCCTTAACGATAAAAACTAAAGAACGAAGCCAAAGAATAAAACGTCACTTCAACAATACAAAAAAAAAAGGCCGGTAAGAATGGAACATGGTGCCAAACAATTGATTTTCAAACTATTTTGAAAATAAAAGAAAGAAAAAAAATCAAAACCTGGTTGGGATCATGCTTCTCCTCACGACCGGAGTTCGATTCCAGTAAGCTTTGGGCTTCCATTTGATTCCAAGGCTCTGGCTTTGGGGTTCAATTCCAGCAAGCTTCCATCGGTTTCCATGGCTTCTCCTGCTGCTTCGGTTGCCGCGACCACCACCTCCCTCTCCATGACTCTTCGGCATCACCGTCCGATGAAAATCCCACCGTAATTTAGGTCTAAACTAGAACCGAGAATAGTTTGAAACTAGAAATAAAAGCATATCAGATGTGTTTGGCCCAATTTATTTTCGGAGGGAGTTAGTTCTAATTGTAGAATATTACAGGAAAGAACCACTGATTGTGAAAATAATTGGACACCCAAACAATGTTTTTGGTGTTTGGTATGCCACAAACAGTTTTTTTCAGAATTTTTCTAGCCTACCAAACACGCACTTAGTAGACATCCCACCACACCAAATCTTTTTTTCCTCTCCCTAACCCATATCCCACCACATCAAATTGATAAATTGTTGATAAACAAAATTCATAAATTGTTGAACACCTGTTTTTATCTTCTCTATTTTTTCAAAGACCAACGCAGAAAGAGGTCAAAGCCCATGTGACAATAAGACATATTTTTTGGTGGGATTTTCGTCACTGGAGAAGCTCTTGCCGTTTATTGTGATCGTGGAAGATGAGCCGCAGTTGATGCAGTAGTGGTCGATTAAGCCGTAAGAGGTTGAAGGAAAGAAGAGAGAGAAAACATGAAAGAGAGATAAAATGGAGAATATCAGTGGAGAATTTCCATGGAAGTGTGGTAAAGAGGTCGAAGTCCATGCCACCGTGAATGGTGGGTCGGTGGGAGGTAGGTGGAGATCATGTGCAAGCGATGGGAGGCGGTGGCTTTGGTGGAAGACCGTGGTGAATTGCCGCCGAGAAGAAACATTGATGGCTCACCAATAGGAAGACATTGTATCTGTAATGGTAAAATTTAATGGTACAAAACTCTCTTTTGTATTTAATTTGGTTTTAAAATGTGATAATTAAGCAATTATTCAATTTTATTAGGTATTTATTCAAAATTTTAAGTGCTTATTCAATTTTTTTAAGAGCTTATGCAATGTTTTTTACATATTTTTGAGACTTTTTGTTGAATTTTCTACTACCTTCGTCCACAAAAAAATGTTCACTTATTTGCACATGATTTAATACAATATGTCGGAGTATATTACGTAATATTATGAGATTCGTTTATAAATAGAGTGATTGTTTATGAAAAGTATGTCATTTATACTTTTTATAAATATTCTCTTTATTCAAACAGAAATTATAATACCATGTAATACCCTCTAACATATCACATTAAACCACGTATAAATAAGTGATCACATTTTTATAGCCGGAGTGGGTATTAAATTTTTTATGTTTGTTAATTATGTGAAAGATGGAGAACGTATGTCGTATGATGTGTATGTTATTTTTGTGAATAAAATTCAAATTAAAAAAGGTGAGTCTACGAGCCTGTCAACAAGGCAATATTATATTTTTAGAAATAATCGTATATTAATATAAAAATAATACATTATTTTTAAATAATTATATAATTTTTGCATAAAAATATAAACATAAATTAAATAATAATAAAAAATTTATATTGTACCTATTTGAAGTAATTGATCCTTTTTTTCTTTTTTCTTTTACATAGATCCCACTAAATTTATTAGAGTGAAAGTAAAAAGAAAAATTAGAGCACCACTACGATAATACTACTTCCGTCTCACAAAAGTTTGCATACTTTCTTTTTTAGTTTGTCCCACAAAAGTTTGCTTACTCCCAAAATGGAAATATTCCTTTAAATCTTCACCTTTAAAATCTTTACCTCACAATTTCCACCATACACATTCTACTCATTACACTTTCTCTTAAAACCTGTGCCCAGAAAAGTACCGCAAACTTTCCTGGGACGGAGGTAGTATTACTTAAGAAATACACCACTAAATTACTATTCCTTTACAACACAGAGCGCAAAAAGTTCATTTGTACAAATATTTAAAATCATTTGTAGGTACGATCAATTTTTAAACCATTTTATAATTTTTATGTTACATAATATTATACAAATAAATCTAAAATCAACCATACACATTTTACCTCATGTTAGTAATCAGGCCACAAATTTTGGCTTCAAACTACTACACAATGGAACATAGATTTTCCATTGTGCTGAATCGATAATCAGAATCATCCCAAAAATGACAGTAATCCTGTTTGCCCTCTAGCTAGCAACCACCACCGAGGGCGGTCTCCTCACCTTTGTAGCTCGTTCAAAGGCGTAGGCAATCTCAATTAGCTTCGGCTCGCTCCACTTCAACCCTCCGAAACACACCCCAAACGGCATCCCATCACTCCCGTATCCAGCTGGGACGCTTATTGCTGGACACCCTCCAATTGCATAAACGGGACAAGCACGAGACCCCGGTGTCACCATTGCGTCCAACTCGTGCTCCTTCATCAATTTCTCAAACCCATTGCACGAAAGGTTCTCCAAATTTTCCAGTATATCCTTCTCGTGTTCACCTATTCCATTAGTCTTTTCAGCCTCTATGAATGTTTTCTGATCATACTCAGTAAGCTTTTCCTGAAAATGCATCAAAATGGATCAAGAAAAGATATCATATACAATCAACAGGACAAAACAAATCAGAGATGGATATGCATACCAACTCAGCATTATTCTCATTGAAGGCAATTATATCTGCTAAAGAGCGCACCGGGGAGCTCTCCAGTTCTTTCAGGTAACTATTTATACTCGTCTTGAAATCAGCCATCATGATAGAAATTTCGCCGGTATGACTTGGATTTAAAATCTTTTCAATATGATCTATCTTCAAGTTGTCTATTACTTGTGCACCTCTCTCCCTTTAATTGCCAGATATTGTCAGGAAATAATTCAAAGTGCAGGCATTCATCAACAGAATTAAGAAGTGAAATACCTTAATGTATTAATATGAAGCTCAAAAGCCTCGAGTTCACAAGCATCGTGTATTTTTTCCACGAACGGATGCCTAACAATGCCGAGCCTCTTTCCTTGAAGACCATTTTCGTTGAGAAATTTTTTGTAGCCACCATCAGGAATAAACTTAGCTGCCTCTATTGTTGCTTCATCACTGGGGTCTGAACCTGCTATTACATCAAGCACATAAACAGCATCTGATACACTCCTACAAATCGGCCTGCAGATCATTCATACAATATCCTTAAACAGAACTCTCATCATGTCAATGCCAGCCTATTTCTCTAACCTTATGTGTACCATCTTACACATTACATTAATGTGAGTTTAACAATATTTGATCTCATAATTTATCTACTGTTCAATTTTGATCCCAAAAAATTTGTTTAATTTGATTAGTTTCAACATAAAATTTTCCAATTTTAGCCCCAAAATCGTTGAAATATTGAAAATGTGTCTTTTTATGTCGCGTGAAATTTAATTTGTGTTGAAATTGGAAAGTAGAGAAGTTACTATGGAGCCCATTCTCTTGACATATAACGTTACAATTTTCCAGCTATTTTGGTATCGAAATTGAGCAATAGACAAGTTAAACTTTTGAGATCAAAATTTAACAAAAAACTTCTCCATTATCAATGAGGCACGAACACGAAGCATATATGAACAGAATCTTCTATCAACCATTCGACTTCTCTACTCATTCATCAACAACCTAGTGAATTCATATATAATAGATAACAAAAATTGACTCCAGAATCTGAGTAATTACCCAATTGTGTCCCAACGTGGGGTCATCGGTATAACCCCTGCTCGACTCGTGAGTCCTACACTCGGCTTGAGTCCGACGACCGAGTTATGATCAGCAGGGCAAATAATGGAGCTGTGAGTTTCGGTCCCGAGTGCAACACACACCATGTTTGCCGCTACTGAAATCGTGGATCCACTGCTCGATCCGCACGGGCTTCCAGATGATAAATACGGATTCTAATAGCAAGAAATTGACCAAATAAATGGCAAAAAGCATAAGCAAATGAACAGTATACAGTGTACGAATTACAGCATTGTGATAATGAACATTCACTGTTTTAGACAGACCACGCCCTGTCCGGTCCGAGCGCACCAGCCATTCGGAACTCCATCGAGAGATCGGAACTTGTACCACTCACTGAGACTCGATTTGCCCAAAATGATGGCGCCGGCGTTCCTCAGCCGCTCCACCACGGTGGCGTCGCGGCGGACCTTCGAGCCAAGCAGCGCGTACGAGCCTGCAGTGGTGTTGAGGTTGTCAGTATTGGTCCCAATCGTGTCCTTGAGGAGCACCGGAATACCGTGTAGCTCGCCCAAATCCACCAACCGCCCGTCGTTTTTGCTCCTGCGTTTCTCCGTGTCGAGTTCATCTGCTAGTAGCTGGGCGTCAGGGTTTACTTCTATGACCCCGCGAAGCACCGGATTAAGCGTCTCGATCTGGCGCAAGTAGAAATCGACTAGCTGTCTAGCGGTGAGTTTGGCTTCTGCAAAAGCTTGCTGGATTTCTTTTATGGTGGCTTCTTCTATTATAAAATCAAACTCTTCCATGCTACAATTCTTCGACTTCATTGTTGAGAGTTGAGACTACTGAATTGCCTAAAACGAGGAAAGAGATTTAAATATAGACCGATCAGAAATAGATGAGTAAACCGGCCAAAAAAAAAAAAAAATTCCTCCATCCATAAAAAATACTCTCAAATATTTGCATATGATTTAATACAATATATCAAAAAGTATTATATGATATTGTAAGGTCTCACACATACTTTTCAAGGATATCCTCTTTATTTATATCAGCGGAGGTAATAATTAAATTCTATTCCATCTTTAGATTAAACTTCACATTGTAATGAACTCTTTATATTAATAAATAAATAAAACTTAAATTAAAATAAATATTATAAACAAATTTAATATAAGATTTTTATTACTAAAATATGACAAAAAAATACTACCTCCGTCCTCCTTGCGGTACTTTTGGGTAGGGGTGAGCACTATTTGATTAAAACAAAAAAAAAATATTCCCTCCTTCTTTCTATAAGTTGCTCATGTTGTCATTTTCGTCCGTCTTTCTATAAGTTGCTAATTGCTTTTTTACCTTTTTTGGAAACTACTATTCACTTCTTTATTATTATTTTCAATATTTTTTACACTATTTTCATTACTTTTTCACTTTTCTCCATCACATCACTCATACTTTTTTACTTTTTCTATCACATCACTTATATTTTTTTACTTTTTTCATCACATCACTTATACTTTTTCACTTTTACCTTAATTCGTGTGCCCAAAAGCAACGAGCAACTTATAGAAATACGGAGGGAGTAATAAAGAATTTGATGTGCCTTTTAACTTTTAAGTAAAGGTGTCATTCACATGGTGATGCGTATAACCTGGCGGCCATCAATGCAATTCATATTGTTATCGTTTCCACCTTCGAAAGAAAGAAATGTTAGGGTTACCCTAGTTTGAAATTTTTTTGGGAGTGCGAATAAATAATTTATAATAATATTTTTTAAATAAAATAATTATTATTTCATTATATTATTTTTCTCTATTTATATAATAATTTTTCTTAATCATATTTTCCAATGTCATAACTAATAAACTTTGTCTTTTTTTTTTTTTACAAAATTTAGAACATAATACTAGTGAATATCATCATGAGACTATCATTAATCCAATGTATATTAGACGAGGAGGAAACATAGGATTTTCATTTTCATTTCAATAAAAAAAAAAATCTATTAAATAAATAAGTCCCCCATTATTCTCTATATTTTCCATTGACAACAATGTCTCAAGTCTCAACTCTCTATACTCATCGAGTGTAAATAGAATCTTATATGTGTTTCCCATTTGAATCGCAGTTGGTCTATTTTACCAATCCAATTCATATTTTTATCAGGTCCATATGACATAAATTCTTGAAATCGAGGAAATAGACCTTGTGAATCGAACACTAAGCTCAAGTAAAAGAGAAATAGTTATCCAAATCATAGGAGCACAAACATTTACTCGCCCAACCAATGAGGAAACAAGATATCTCTCTAACGTAAATTGGAGAAATCATAGATGGCATCACATGCATGCTACATTGACTGATGTTAAAGAAGGTGGCTTTCGAATCAGGGTAGCTTGTTCAAAAGCATAAGCAACTTCGATCAGCCTAGGTTCTGTGCCTTTAAGACCACCAAAACAAATACCAAACGGCATGCCATCTGGATCGTATCCTGCAGGAACAGTGATGGCTGGAAACCCTCCAATCGCCAGCAAACCAGATGCATCCGTTCCCAGTGTCACCAATGCATCCAACTTGTTCTCCATCATCACCTTCTCGAACCCATCTCGTGAAAGTCTTTTCATCATCTCTATTGCCTGTCTCTCTTCCTCTCCAATCCCGTCTGTCGAGTCAGCAGCAACCAGAATCTCCTGACCAAACACCCGACTCCTTTCCTACAATAGCAATAGCAAAGTTCTTGTTCAGGGCGTCATTCCCATACGGGAAGAGAGTTTTAATGAGTAATAATGTCATGCACAAAGAGGCGCTTAGTTCAATTTTTTCAATGGGAATGGTAATCTCTTTTACACCCCTACACTCCCGTAATGAAAGAGACATGTTGGAGAAAGAATTGTCCCAACAGTGGTTATGTTGTAGTATTTTGCTCTAGTTTTGATATAAAATGCGACAAAAAGTAATTGTTGATTGAGAATAGTGGAATGATGTGGGGGAAATGATTATGGGAGAGGGGGAGGTAGTTAACAAAAATGAGGTTAACTTATTTTGAATCTCATTAACCAATGATAAAGATAAATTGATATTTTTTATTCTCGATTAATAACCACAATTAGTTCATTTCCATTACCATTCTAGCAATTCCATTGAGGATTTTGAAACAAACACCCCCTGAATAACTGATGACTAACCAAATCAGGATTGTTTTGGTTGAAGGTTATGATGTCGGATAATGACCTCACTGGAGAAGATATTAGGTTGTGCAAATAGTCATTCAGGTTAAGCTTGAACTCAGCCAGCAAAGCCAATGACTCACCACATAGTAATGGATTTGATATCACATCAATGTTTGGTATCTTTAAATCACCCACTATGATAGCACCCTTCTCCCTTGAAATGCAAAATTGACCAAAATGTTATGTTACTCCACTGATGCTTCAATTAAGCAAATTTTATATGCAACGCTAAAATTACCTTAATGTTCGAAGATGGTCCTCAAATATCACACTTCTGTAAGATATGTTTGAAAGCTCCAATAATGGTTGTTTTACCAAACCCAATCTCTTTCCCTTGAGCCCATTGTCATTCAGAAACTGTGTATGGTTCGTGGAGGTACATGGGACCTCGGTGCCGAATAAACCCTAAAAAAAGTCAATGAAGGCAGCGTTAAGCTCATGAGGGGAGGATGTAGGAGTCCCATCATTCTTGATGACAGAGTGGATATGGTTTTTTGCCGCATTATGTTTCACCAAACTGTGGAAAAACTTAGTGTTGCTGTCATTCAGATTCAGATAGTTGCACTTAATCTTTTGGAAGAACAAAGACTTTTCAGCCCCCTTCAAGTAGGCAACATCCTTTTTCAAAGAGACAACCTCTTCGAAGAGAGTTTGATTAGAAGGGTCACAATGAAGCTCATCAAGCTTGCCATTATGCTTCTCATTGGCTAAAGAGGCCCGGGAGGAGATGTGGCTAAAATGTTTAGCATTCAAGGCCCTTCAAATGCACTTTAAGAGACTTTAAGTTTTTTGCCAAAGCGAATTGTTTGGTACCTCTCAAGGAGGACCAATTGCTTTGGACAGTAGCCAAGAAGTCCGGATGATCTGACCACATATTGAAGAATTTAAAGCTCCTTTTTTTCGTCAAAGTAGGATGAATCAATGAGGCAATAACAGGAGAGTGGTCAGACCACGCCCCGGTGTTAAGAAAGTTAGCATGACAGTGCAAATTATTAGAGTGCCAAGAGGGGTTGCACATCACCCGGTCTAATTTCGACCATAGCGGAAATTTAGACAGAGTAAAGAAGCAACCAGAAGAACTGACATCATCAATGCCATTAGAGAAACAAAAATCTTGGAAATCCCTTAACTCATAAGCAGTAGGGGGTTTTCCATTGATTTTCTCATCAGAAGATCTTATACAATTGAAATCACCACAAATCAGCCAAGGAGTATTGTGGGTATTGGCAAAGTTACTCAAATCAATCCACATTGATCTATGGTTGACCACAGAATAAAGACCATAGACAAAGGTGGCCAAGAAGGAAATTTGAGAGCTTCTACACTTAATAGAACAGTGGATGCGTTGAGGGGAGGAGACAATGACTTGTACGTCCACACCAAGATGTTTTCACAGTACAAGTATTCTACCTCCACGAATACAATCAAAATTATGGGTATGAGACCACCCAAGGAACTTATTTTTCAAAATGCGACTCAAAACTGAAGAACTGAGTTTTGTTTCCAATATGCAGAAAACATCTACAAGGTGTTTTTTTGCAATATTGATAATCTCATCTTGTTTTTCGAGGAGATGAAGCCCCCGAATATTCCAAGATGCTAAAATCATAGAACAACTCACTTGCGGGATTTTGCCATATTCGCCTTAAGGGGCGGACGGCGCTTGGTAGCAGCAGCCTTTTTTTCGGCTGATTTTCTTAACTTCCTCTTCTTTTTTTCACCCATGTATTTATCCACTACCTTAAAGGCAGCAATAACTTATGGATCGCCTAAGGGCGAAGAGGGGGGAGGCTCCTCAACAACACTAGAGGTTGAAGCTAATGGAGCTTGAAAAGCAAGTTTTGCCAGGGGGGAGGCCCCACAGAAGATAAAACCAAATCATCAACATTCTGACGATCCAATGGGGCTGAAACAGCCTTAGATATGCCCATAGGTGGAGGCCCTACAGATGGGGCCGGAATCGATTTTGAAGACACAGGGGCAGAGGGCTTTTCAGCCCCTAAAGTAGGGGAAACGAACACATCATTAGATACCACCTTCTCCTTACCTCAGCTTGGGCCTAGATCGGCACACAGTGGTGTAGCTTTCGCTACCGCATTGGCACCCGTATGCCTTTTAGGATCCAAGGCCGAAGGATTAGGAGAAGGGTCGGTTCCAGGCACAAAAGAGTGTTTCTCAACAATAGTTGGTATTCGTGGAGGTAGAATACTTGTACTGTGGAAACATCTTGGTGTGGACGTACAAGTCATTGTCTCCTCCCCTCAATACATCCACTTTTCTATTAAGTGTAGAAACTCTCAAATTTCCTTCTTGGCCACCTTTGTTTATGGTCTTTATTCTGTGGTCAACCGTAGATCAATGTGGATTGATTTGAGTAACTTTGCCAATACCCACAATACTCCTTGGCTGATTTGTGGTGATTTCAATTGTATAAGATCTTCTGATGAGAAAATCAATGGAAAACCCCCTACTGCTTATGAGTTAAGGGATTTCCAAGATTTTTGTTTCTCTAACAGCACATAAGCAGCATCAGACACTGTTCTGCATATAGGCCTGAATTCATATTTATAGTAAGACAATAATTTACTTAAAAGAGGATACCAAAGTCACAACACTGGTCGTGAGCAAGATACAATGATGTAAAATGCAAATTAGGTGATGTGAGTGTAATTACCCAACAGTATCCTGCCTAGGTGAAAGGGGGATAACACCAGCTCGACTAGTGAGTCCAACAGTGGGCTTAAGAGCTACAACTGAATTATGATCACCTGGGCAGATAAGGGATCCATCGGTCTCTGTACCTAATGATACCATAACCATGTTTGCTGCAACTGATATTGCTGACCCACTGCTCGAACCACATGGATTTCTACCTTCCACATAAGGATTCTAGATTTTGTGACAGCGAAACATATATGGTAACAATTGATTAGCCCTCAAGCATAATGATGGAATAACAGTATAACACAAAAGCTATAGCCAGAATTTCGCAAGAAATTAAACTCTAGTCTAGACTGAAATTCCACCCATGTCATCAATAGCATTCATCTAGCTGGCTTCAAAATTCCAATGCCATTCTTGGTCCTGAAACCAACATACAGATATTGCTTCTGTAAACTAGATCAGAGCCCTGAAAAGTACATCTCAAATTTTCTTCACTACTTAGGGCTTCCATAAATTCTGCAATCGACAAATCTCAACTGCGGATTCTATTGACTACATGGTGTATGAAGGAGACTGTGTAAGCTACACTATACCCAATGGATTCTACTGATTCCAATATCAGTTGTTCATTTACAAACAAAACAAATAGATTGTAGATACAACAGCTGATGGAATCCATTGACTAAGAATCTACAACATCCAGAGGAATATGAACATAATTTGAGTTGACTTTATTTGAGCTATTTGAAGCAATCCTATACAGAAAAACCAAAGAAACCAAATATGAACATCAATTACTGAATTTGAAAACTAACATGGAACAGCGACCAATAATTAGAAAACAGAAGGAAGAAAGTGGACTAACCACACCCTGGCCAGCTCTAGCACACCATCCTTCGGGAATTTCAAGGGACCGGAAATGGTACCACTCACTCATACTCGCCTTCCCCAAAATCACCGCTCCCGCATTCCTCAGCCGCTCCACCACTCCGGCGTCCCGAGGGACCACCGTGTGCAGCAGCGCGTACGATCCACCACTAGTATTGAGCTTGTCCTTTGTGGCTATACTGTCCTTGAGGAGCACCGGAATACCGTGCATCGGCGAAATTCTGACATTCCCTCTCCGCCTTTCAAAATCAGCCCTCTCGGCTTGATGAACTGCATCAGGATTCACTTCGATTACGCCGCGAAGCAACGGATTGAGGATCTCGATGCGGTTCAGGTAGTAGTCGACTAATTGGCGGGAGGTGAGCTTCTTTTCAGTGAATGCGCGCTGTACGTCGTATGTTGTGGCCTCTTCTATTGTGAAACCATGGCCGTTAATCTTGAAGACCGAGCCGGAGAGGAGGAGAAGTAGAAATATGTGAATCATCAATGGTTGGGTCTGGGAGAGATGCATTGGTGAGTGTCATCAGCTTTGGTATTGTTAATTTAAGTACGGATTACTCGATGGGGTTCTTTTATTAATTGACAAATATAGTTTCAACAAATCTAAAGACTAGAAATATATTTTTGAACTCATCTTTTTTAAAGTATCAAACAAGAGCAAAGTCACTAGAGATGTTAAACCGGATCGGGCTAAACGGGCTAAAAAATATAGAGTTAAGGTCGAGCTTTAGTAGGCCCATTTAAACCCGAGCTTTTTTAACTCGAACCTATTAGCCCGCAGGCTAAACGGGCTAACCCGCCGATTAACTGGGTTGGCCCGCCAGCCCGCCTAAATATTTTTTTAATTAAATATATATTATTATTAATGTTATTACAATGAGTACTGCAGTTGGACATGGACTTTTATAAATTAATTATTCTAGGCCCATTGAAAAATTAAAAAACTCAACTAAAAGTCCATTTATAAAATATCATATCACATACACATGTTATTTTCCAACATTAATTATTAATATACTAATTTTATTAGATTACTACTTCCACGTGTTCTAAGTTAGCATTTTATTGCCACTATTCTAAATTTTATGTTGAAATTTTAATTTTAAAATTTTTGTAGATGAAACTCGTTTAAGACCAGTTTAGCCCAAGGCCCGTTAGGGTTAGGATTAAGTCTCAACTATTAGAGACCCGTTTAGAGTGAACCGGATAAGGCCCTGGCCCGTTTAGCCCGAAGTCCGTTAGGGCTGGCCCGTTTAACATCTCTAAAAGTGAGTGTGAATAATTAAGGACCAAAATATAATACTTCACTCAAATCTTTCTCTTATAATAACGCACATTTTGCTCTTACATTGTATGAAAGAATGTTATTTCTATTAAAACAAGTGATATATATGTAAAAAAAAAAAACATTTAGTCTGATTATAATACACATTTTGTCTTAAAGTAACATACATTTGCCTCAAAAGTAACATATCCGGAAGCAAAAAAACCTGAAAATTATGCTTGCACGAGAATTTGAGAAAATTACCCAAATTTGATCCGATCCGGTCATGAATCTACTAATATTTGATTATATATGTTATGTTTCGAACAGTAAAACGTTTCATATAAATTTTGTCTTATATTAAATTATTAGTTTTTAACTATTTAATTATGAATTTAATTTAACGAAATTCCCAACATATAAATAGTGAATTATAAATGATATTTAATGTGAAACCCTTCACACGTCTCCATTTGAGTGGTCACTCATTTAATATGAGATTCTTTACATGTAACCATTTAAGTGGCTATTGATTAATTATTATTACATAATATATTATTTATTAATCAAAAAGTTATAATTTGAAAATTAATAAATTTTAACAGAAAACAATAATAATTTTAATTAATAATGATTATCACCTTTTACTATAAATCTATCACTGTTTTTTTTTAAATATATATTTTTAAAAAAAATTTAGCATTTTTTTAAAAAAATATTATCACATTTTATTATATTTCTTTCACTATATATATATATTTTTTTTTGCCAGTTTTATGTCATGAGACTATTTTTTAATTTTTCTTTCCAAACTTGAAAAATATAAATCAGTTTAATGTCAAGTCCAACTTTATTCCAATACTAAATCATCCCTGCTTGGACTTCATATGTTTACATCGACCCACCATCCTATCCAATTCCATATCTAAAGCAAAATCAACAAAACAATTATCCATTTAATACATAAATAAATCTGCCTCAATCAATAACCTCCATCCATATAACATGATCTCTATAAGCAGAACAAGAAAGAGCACAACATATATATATTATGATGCTAAAAAAACACTAAAATCACTTGCAAGCAGTGAATGTGCAAGTAGCATTAGTCCCCATGCCCGAATTGGCCTTCATGAAGCTCAAAGCGGTTCGTAGAACGAGTCGGGTCGACCCCATCAACGCCAAATTCATGTGCTGAATTACACCAAGAGGGTGGTAAGGAAACTGGATGCTATTGTAGGAATTCAATAGTGCAGTTGTCCCTTCTCTCAGGAGAGTCCTGTACGGGTCCCCTCTACCCGTCATGCCTTGCCCCAAAGTCATGTCCGTCCCGTATTTTTGGGCTGCAACGAGCCCGAATACGACGGCCACTTTCATGTCCGGAGTCACCACTTTCCAGTAGCATCTGTGTTCAGGCATCATCCATTTCCTACAACACAAATATCACCATAGGATTAGTTGTGATCATCACTAATGGGAAATAATCACACCATCCATATATCTGTCCGGGATTCAACGAGTGTAACAAAAGATGTGACATCAAAATGCAAAACATGATCTTGTCCTACTTTATACAGATTAATACTTCCTTTGCACTATTAAAATAGATTTTTATTTTCTATTTTGACGGCTACAAATTATAAATCTATTTCCTTGTTAAAATCACTAACTATTTTCTAATAGAGCAGAATTAACACATTTAACACTCTCACTTCCAAGAAAATTTCAATACACACTTAAAAATTCTAATCATTTTATAAGGAAGAGGGTAGAAAGACTTAAAATTCTAATTAACGTTTCGTTTGTCTTATTAATTTGTGTTAGAATTTGTCCAAATTTGTTTTAGTGGTGGGAAGGAAGTACTATTCTATTTTAACATATTGCCCCATATCACAGCTAAATGTGTTCCCTATGCACACAGATCATTTATTTCATTTTAGCATTTTATCTCGTGTTTCACTATTTTTAACATATGATATGTGCAATAAACAATAATTAAAATCATCATTAATGACATGCGTCATGATTTAAAAACAATAAAATACAAAATTAAAATGAAACATATGGTCCTAAATGCACACAAGTGAGATGAGCTTACTGATGGGAGCAGGCAGAATCTTCCAAGAACGGCAGGGCAGGCGACGGAGGCAATTGTGGCGCGACGGGTGGCAGAGGCGTCGGCGTAGGATTGACCTGGGCAGGAGTGCTGGATCTCGGACAGTACGACATGGGCTGAGCTGGCTGAGAAAGCAACGGATCAACGGCATACATTTCCATATCAAACATGTTGAACATTAGCCTAAGATTCTTGGGCGGACCAGCTACTGCCCCACAGGCATTCGACCCTTGCCCGTTGCCCGAAACCTGAGTGTAGCATTGGCTCAAGTTTGGCGTCCCATCAACCCGCATCGCGTAGTTTCCCAACCAATTCGTCGTTTCCTCCCCCCACGTCGTAAACTGCCCGTCGGTGCCCGGGCAGGACATAGTCACTTTAATACCTGCCCAGGATCATTTTTATTCTAACTCAGCATTTCAAACAAAAACTCGTGTGATACCATTTCGCAAAATGACTACATTTAACTAAAAAGACATCTTCATATCAATAAAAACAGAGAGATCTTTCTAAGAATGAAAGAAATGTACCATATAAAGGGTAATCAAAAAGGGAAACTTGGCCATCTTTGCATTGGTCACAGAAGACAGTCCCGGTGACCATAGCATCTCCATAAGCTCCATCAATGGCGGCCGCAGCAAGAACAAAAGCTGTAAAGAAAATCCCTCTTGACCAATCCATGATTCCTCTAATTAAGAAGAGCAAAAGCAGAGAAGAGAACAACAGTCTGTAAAGGGGTTTGACGAATGTGAATAAGCATTCATCATAGGAAGAAAAGAGAATTTATAGGGGTGAGTAGCCACAACTTTCAACTGCCTTCATTTATGAGCGAATTGAAACCAATTTCCCATTCATAGAAGTTTTAGTCATACATGTATAAGTATACCGTCTAATTCAAATGTATTTTTTTTTAAATTATTCCATTTTTATTAAAAAGTTAAATTTGTTCATAGTGAAAAATCAATTCACCTTCATTAAAAAGAGATAATATTTTGTTAACAAAAGTAAAAAAAATTAAAAAAAAATACAATTAAATTTCATGTACTAGTGAATAATATACTTATTATTGATTTTTTAGAAAAGAGTACGAAGCTTGCATTGAATGCTGCTGAAATAATTACAAAAGATCCGGCGTCTATCATTAAGAGACTAAATTTAAGTTTTGTGACAAAATAAATTTGCCTAAAGATAGTTACAGCAATGTGAACTTTAAAACCGATGATTAATCGGTTGACTTTAATTGATCCTATCATTAATTTTGTTCCCTTGTTTTGTTATACAATCAAACAAATATATTTTAATAAAATTAATAATACTGTTTAAAAGTACAAATAAATATTATAATAAAATAGAGTGGCACTGTTGATTGCAACGGAGAAAGAGAGGGATTTTGATCTTCACATCAACTCATTTGTGTGCTATTTAATAATAGGACTTTAGCTAAAGCAGAGGTTTGAAAACATTGCTAATAAACAGGTGAGATATATTTTGGAAAGTTGTCATCCTGATTCCAGTGAAGAAAAAAAAAGCTACTTTCTACAGAGAAAAAATAATGGGGTAATTATTGCAGCTTCGTTCACATGCATGGTGTGTGAGGCGCCACTCAAAACAAGTCGATAATTTCACCAACTGTGTGTGTGGCGTTGAGATATACTCTACTTTTTTTTTTCTTTTTTTTTGTTAATTACTCCCTTCATCCTCTGTAAATTGCTCATTGCTTTTGGGCACACGAATTAAGATAAAAGTGAAAAAATATAAGTGATGTGATGAAAAAGGTAAAAAATATAAGTGATGTGATGAAAAAAGTAAAAAAATATAAGTGATTTGATGGAGAAAAGTGAAAAAGTAATGAAAATAGTGTAAAAAACATTAAAAATAATAATAAAGAAGTGAATAGTAATTTCCAAAAAAAAAGTAAAAAAACAATGAGCAACGTATAGCGGGACAGACAAAAATGACAATATGAGCAATTTATAATGGAACGGAGGGAGTACATGTTTTCACAAATTGCGAACTTTAAAATTTTGATAAATAAAATTTCATTTTATTTTGTTATTCAATAAATTAAAATTTCACAGTATCCCAAGACTACAATTTTTTTTTCGTTCGAATCAATTTAAATAATTAATACAATTAATTACTCGTTGTCAAATAGGTGAAAAATCATTTTTTCAGGCATAATTTTTTAACTGAATTTTAGTTTTCTAAAAATTCAAAAATTTTAATTAAAATACAAATTAAAGAAAAAGTTATAGATAAATGCAAATTAAAAAAAAAAGGTTGTGGTTAATTTAATCCAAGTCGGATAAGATATAACTCAAGATAAATTAGTCAATATTATAATTTACATATTATTATGTGTGAGTTAAATAGTATGTTTGAATATGATGATTTAAGATAGTAGTAATGTAAAATTATTTCATTTTAAATGTTTTGATTGTATGATTAAAAATAAAAATATATGCAATTGATAATTTTGACATCTATATTCTAAACAAAAATGAAGAAAATTATGGTTTTTTTTTCCAATATAAGAGAAGTATTTTAGTAAAAATAAATACAATAGATTATTATCATACATCTTTCCTAAGATAATATTATTTACAATTCATAAGATAAATTGAATTTTAGTCATGAAATTTTTATCCAGTAAACCAAAGATCAAATTAGATAAGATAATTTAATTTATCTAAAGACCTAAAAATTCAAGGATATTGTTGCATTTATGTAAATATTTGGCACAAGTCCCCTTTTTCATTTGTGTAGGATTTACATAAAAATGATTTATGATGAGTTTATTATAAAATTGTTATGAAATATTAAATATTCGGTTAAATGTATCAAAATATTCATCGGGTGTATTAAAAGTTGGGATAAATGAAATCTGTAACAATTATATCATAATATCATTAATCCAAATTTTTTATATTTGAGTAGGTATTGTGTAAAAGTGGTTCATATCATGAACTACTTTTTAACAAGGCAAAAAATAAATTCATAAATATAAATCTTATATCATAAAGTGGTTTATATCATGAAAATAGTTTATACAATACTTTACCTTTATATTTCTAATGAGATTTTTGATATACTGATCGATATTTAATACTTTAAATTTGATTCATGATAAGCTTATTATGAACTATTTTTATACAAAATTTTATCTTTTCGTTTTGATGTTTCACTATTTTGAATACATGATATGTGTAATAAATTAAATCATAAATCATCATTAGTAAAGCATGTCATTAATTAAAAGTAAATAAATGATGTAAGGCTCCATTTGGATGGATGGATTTGAAAATGAATGGATTTTTAAAAAAAATACATGTAAGAAGACATATATTTCAAATCACGAATTGTAAATGGATGAGAGAGAAGAAAAAAAGTAGATAAAAGATAGATATGGAAAGATAGGGGGGAGAGATTTCACAAATGACATGGTTTTGATAAGGATTTATAATCCACCATTTTGAACATAAACTCAAATCTAAGGGGCCGCTTGGTTGAGGGTAATGAGGGTGGGAAAAGAGAATGAATGAGGTTCATTCATCATTAATAGTGTTTAGTATTATTAATTATACATGAATAAAATCATAAAAACATGTTAAAAAAAAGAGTAATCACTAACTTAATAGTGATTACCCCTTAATGATACTCATTACTATTATTATTTTAAATTTATACCAAATGTCCCTAAGTATTTATAAATCTACCTAACTTACTTGAAAAGTGTGGTTATTTGATAAATCTTTTTGTCGCAATCGTAAGATTTAAGCCCTTTTCTAAAAGTTGGTTGTGTATTTGATGGCGTTAATATATTTGTTAATGAGATGAGGGAATGAAGAGACACCAAATGGCCCTTTGGGGCATGACTAACCGGGAAGGGCAACGAGGCTTGTAAAGTCAAACTGCTATCAACACCTGGGATGGGATGACACCAGTTTTCAGCAACGTAACCTCTCATTATGACCACATCCAACTCCAACTTCCATCAAACTTGTAACGCAGTAATTTAGGTTGTTGATTCTACAGTAGCTAAGCACTAGAGGTGTCCACAACCATCAGATTGGACAACTAATTTTTCTGTACCAAAGCCTAACCCTTAACTTCACAACACTAAACATCTTTTAAGAGGAAACCATATTGAATATTGCAGAGATGAGCGAGTCTTATGTGCATCTGGTTCACCGTGTGCACTTGACAGTTGAAATTATTTATACTGAAAAAGTTAAGTTTAATTCTATCGAAGAGTGTGAGTTGATTACACTGGATAATTTACAGTAAAAATTAATAGTTGTGTAACTTTTCAGTCTAATCAACTCCCAATTTAGAATGTGTTTTCAACCTCCAATAAATAGTGTAGAATCACTCTCTTTTTTTTTCAAATCGGGGTCTTATCAACTTAATGGAAAAAGTAATTCTACTCTCTTTTTAAAGATTGAAAACACATCCTTAATCAGACTTCATTTTTCAGTATAAATAATCTCAATTATTGATTGAGTACACAATATACTAATTGCGTAAGACATTTGCTACAGGGAATGCTCCAAACAGTATGTGGAAAATTTTATTTCATGCTGTATCATTGCTACAGGAAATGCTCCATACAATATGTGGAAAATTTTATTTCATGCTGTATCATATCAAAATTATCAGTAAGTAAAAACCTACCCATCATACCAAAAATTTCAATTTATGAACGACATGGTACAGTATACATTGTATCATACAGTATATATATTGTCATACTGAAATCTTGATATACTGTTTTGTACCACATCCAAACAATCAGAGAAACACTAACAAGTAATGAGTATGTGCATTAATATGGAGCAGGAAAAAAACAGGATTACTACCGTACTATGGCCTTCCTTTCATTTACTGAGGATTACAATCAACATGTTGTATCAGAAAATATGAACGAAGTTAAAGGGAAACAATGCTCAGAAGTAAATCAATGTACATGGAGTAGAACCAGGCCTTCCTCAGAATAACATCATTCCCAGGATCCACACAAATAAATAACAGAGTCTGAATAAAAAAGTTAACCACGAAAACAGAGAAAAAAAATGTAGTCACCGCAGACAGGCCACATAATATAAAAATCTACCAATTATCCTACCAAAATTGCTCTATATTGTGCATTGCATGAAAAAAAAAAAAAAAACAAAGGAAAAGAAAAAACAAAATCCTATCAGCTCAGCACGTAAATTCTTTGTGCCACAGAAATACTGCTCTTCCACCTTTTAGACATTTCCTCAGCTTCACATCTATGCATCTCCCACTGCAGCCTCTTCTTCATGTCCGTTTTCAGTGTTCTCTGCATTCCCACTTTCAGATACACCAGCACTACAACATAAAAAACATGGTCATAAGTACAAAATATAAGAGTCTTAACACGAAAATAGAAAATTATAACAACCAAGATTGATCCAGGTTCTAAGAACCTGTCTATTTTAGGTACAACTTTATCACACTACCTCACAGGAAAAGTTCACTCCCCAATCCCACTCTATCTAAACAAGGGTGGAAGGTGGCAAGTCCATAGTGGTTTACAGAATTAAAGGTCATATTATTACAATAATCCCCTAATACCATCTTGAACTCTAACAGACATTTCAAGGCATACAAAGAAGAGTTGAACTGTTGAAGAGATCAATAGCCAAATCTTCATTTTCCATTTTTCCTCCAAAGATAAATTAAATCACGTATAAGTTAAAAACAATGTACCTGAATGTCTAGGTTGACATTCAAAAGAAATCAAACTCAGCAAACTACAGGCCTTCTAGTAATATGACACTAACGCATGTATTGTCAATGATTATAGTTATGCCATAGTCATCAACACAGTAGCTACTTTATTTCAATTATTGATATACTGTAAAACATCATCTGCGGGCTATGAATTAGCAAAATAACCATACTGTGATGGTGGAATTCAAAATCCTCTTTACTGAGACTTGGTGAGGGCATTAATGGGCTGCTCTATTGTCCAACATGCACCAGTATTCAGACAACATAAAAATCATTGTAAAGAAAGCTTAAAACTCCAATATGATCTATGCATGTGATCTCATGGGTATGAAAAGTTGCTTGCAACCTACAAAAAGCCGTGAAGAAAGGCTACAGGAATAGTTTATTGTCTTATACATATGATCTCAAAGGTGCTTAGGTCCTAGTGTTAGCTAATAAACTGAACTAGAAAACAATTAACAAGTATTATATCGGAAAAAATTAGTTCTTAGTGATCCCAGAATGCAATCAACTAGTATATCATAAAAAGAGTCAAAAGACATGCATATAAGATTATAAAATACAAAAAACAAACATCCCAACAAATGGCACGATGATCCAAACCATAATAAAAAACACAAACTACAAACCAATACAACAAGGAATTAGTGTTAGAATTAATTTCAACAGTCAAAAGAATTAGTAACTTCATCAGTCAATGAGCTTGATAACTTAAATCACCAACCTCTGGGGACGAGAACCAGTGGAGGATTGAGGACGAGAGCCAGTGGAGGACTCGGGCTTCCTCCAAGCCCTCTCAACCCTGTCTTCCTGCCGCGACCTGTCTCTCCCATCCCCACTCCAAAAGCTCCTCTTTGCAACTGCAGGGCCATCAGAAGGAACCTCATTTATCTTTGTAGCCTCAAGCTTTTCATCAATCTCCTTCCAATCTTGACCCTTCTCCTTTAATACTTCCTCCCTTGGTCTTGCCGCACCAAAAGGATTGCTGGCTTTTGGCTTCACTGCACTGGATACCTCAGGTTTCTGCACTTCACCCACAGGTAGCGTTCTAGGTTGCAAATTCAATCTTGGACGACCTCCAACATTATTCCCATCCTCTCTCCTTCTCCCCCAACTCTCAGCATCAGCGCCGTTTGACTCAGAACCCCCTCTCCTCTCCCTCAAGCTATCAAATGCACCACCAGTCTTCCGGCCCTCCTCTTCCTTTCTCCTCCCCCAATTGCCTGAATCTGGGGCCCCGTTACCCGATTCCGATCCAAAGCTCCCTCTTCGGTCATATCTCCTAGGCTCAGAAGGAACAAAGCTCTTTTTTGATGCCCAATTATCAACCTCGTCGGCTCGTGATTGGGAATCGGAGAAAAAACTCCCTCTTTCTCCCCTCTCCCTCCTCTCAAACCCATTATTACCAGATGCCCTCTTACCCGAGGCCCAGTTATCAGTCTCATCAGCCCTAGACGGCGCGAATTCGCGATCCGTATCCCGATTAAAGCTTCCCTGGCGACGCGGCTGCTCATCCCTCGTGCCGCCGCCGTAGGATCTGAATCCACCACCGAGCTTTGTCCGATCGAGCTCCTCAGCGGAGCGCTCACGCGGCCCCGTCGGAAGAACCAAAAGCTCATCTACCGTTAATCCCTTGGCCTGAAAAGCCGCCGGCTTAGGAGCGCTGTATGTCGTAAATTCCTGAAGAGACAGTGTTTGCGCCTTCTTCTTCTTCTTGGATTTTGCGGCCGCCGCCAGTGACGGAAAATCCGCCGTTTCGCCACCGTTAGAATGGCCGTTGGCAGCGGCAGCGTCTTCCTTCTTCTGTTGCAGGAGCTCCGTCTCGTTCTCCTCCGCATCAAGTGCCCAGGCGCCTGGTTTCGCCCACGCGCTCACGGTTGCCGCCATGTTTGCTTCTCCCAATCTCTCTCTCGAAAACTCTTCGATATGTGTGTTTTGGATGGTGTAATTGTGCGTGTAGGGATAGGTTTTGTGAAGATTTTTACAAGCCAAGGGTAATGGATTTAAAAGACACGTCGGTCGGATGATTTGATCCAACGGCTCGTATTTATTCTATAAAATTATATTTTATATCGGTTTACCAAAATCGAGTGTAATGCGATGATTACACGTTTACGGTCCAGATTGATTTGAGTTTTTTGGGGGTTGGAGACTTTAATTTTCTCTCTCTCTCTCTTTTTGAAAAAATATTTCCAGAAATTTTGTAGGATATTAGGCTATTAGCTGGCTTTTTGTGGAATATAGTTGGCAACTTGGCCATGATTTTATTATTTCGAAAAGACTAGCATACCACAAAATTTTTAATTTACGTAATATAATTAAAGAGGGAGCCAAAGAATTAATATTTTGTAAAGAATATATTATTCATTAAATATGAATATGTATAGAAAATACAGAATGATAGAAATAATCGAAAGATAATTAATATTAAGCGGATGAGTATATATTAAATCGGAAGTAAAATGAAAGACTTATTTTATTCTATTTATAGAATGAATTATAAATATTTATGTTTATATAAATATCTTAAAATAAAATCAAGAACATAATATTTTATTTTGTTATAGATAATAACAAAAAAATGAGATAAATAAAATAAAATCAATACATAATATTTTATTTATTTATTTCTTTATAATTAAAAATATAAAAATATATTATAATAGCAAAAAATAAATAGATCCGCAAATAATTTATAAAAAAATAATCATATCGTGTTATTATAATTTGCTAATATCAGTAAAATAAAATATTATTAATTTTTTATAAAAAGTAAATCTCATGTGCATCTGGTGCAGTCACTCAATAGCTGAAATTATTTATTTTAAAAAATTATACTGAAAATTAATAATAGAATAAATTTTTCAATGTAATCAACTCACATTTTTCAGTATAATTAATTTTAACTTTTTAGTATAACATTCTCTAATTAGTGAGTGAATGCACAGTGCATTAGTTGCATATGAGATATTTGCTTTTGAATAATATAAACACATCACTAAATATTGCGATATATTAAAAATAATGTGATACATAAATAATGAAAAACTAATTAGATGTCGCAAATGATTTACAAGAATAATAATAATAATGAGATTAAATAAAAATATATTTACGTTGAGATTAAAAAAATTAATATCCAATACATTATGTTGGACTGGCGAACTAGTATCATTCGTATATGATTAATCGCCAAGGTTTGGCAGGTCGTCAGGACCCACCCAGATCCTTAAAGGTGCGGAGCTCGCCCACATGGAGATTACTCACCTGCGTAGCTCGCCCAGAAGGGGTCATCTCTGTCATCCTGGAGCTCGCCCAGAGCTCGCCTTGTATCCCCAGGAAGGCCTCGTCGAGTTCCATCATCGCATAACGTCCGTAAGCCACACAAGGCACTGGAGCTCGCCCCAGAGCTCGCCCAAACCACTGTAGTCCATCTCCGAGCTCGCCGACGAGCTCGCCTATTAGTCAAATAGGACCCCGATGGTGCGCTCTTTTTCCCTCCGTCCGGTTTATCCACAAGGGTGGTTTACGGAGAGGTTTTTAATGAGGCCAATCCAGTCTAAGGCATAATAGTAGGACGAGGCATGATAAAGGAAGCAGTGTGAGAGACCAAGACGGGGGTAAGGAACCCTCGTCAACACAGGAAGCCACATAGGCTCGTAAGGTGCCTTCTCACACTCACACACCTATAAATAAGACCTCTCTTGTACTATTCACACAATTCTGAAAATTAATACAATCCCTACTGCAATATTTTTCTCTCTAAGCTCTCTTCTCTCATTCCTTAAGAACATTAATTCAAAGATTATTGTTTGGTAGAATTAATTCGTTGTAAAGCCACATAAACAAACATCGATTAGTAAATTCTATCAACAATTTGGTGCTAGAAGGAGGGCGGAATCTGAAAAAAAAAATTCAAGGACAAAAAGTTAGGGTTTGTTTGAAGATTTGAAGATTTGAAGGTGTTCTTGATAAAACCCAAGAACACTTGAAGATACACATACATCTTCATCCCTTGGACGAAGAACCCAGATTTCCGGACAAAAACCCGAGTTTTTGGATTTCACGAAATCGGCCCAGAACAAGTTTTCAAACGCGCGCGTGCACACGAATAAACCGAATTTCGGATAATTCGTCACACGCGAGGCTAGACGAAAACTTGCACAGCTCCACCTAAGCTGGACGACCATCACTCCAGCGACCTCCCTCCATCTCGGCGACCTGCAGCAAGCTACCCCCTCCGAAACCCAAAAATGGCTAACACTCGAGCCGCCAAGGGACAGGCCTCCGCCGCTGCGGGAAGGTCTAAAGGGGGTGATCAAAACCAGGCCGAGGTAGAGACCTCACGCCAGGTGGTGGAGACCTCACAACCACCTCCCCAGAAGAGCACCACAGCTCCGCGACCTCCGCGAGTTGCGGTGACCCAGGAGGACTTGGCCCCCGCTCTGAGGGACTTGGTCAGCAATCCTGACGAGCTCCAACGCACCATCGCGACCTTACAAAGGTTACAGCAGCGACAGCGGGACGAGCTCGCCCTAGTACCCAGGCGAGCTCCAGCCGCCGAAAACCGGGACCAGACCAGGCCCACTCAGGGCACCCAAACCAGAGTGGACTACAGCGTACTCCCCACCGAGCAGGAGGTGAGCTCGGCACAGGCTCGCCAGCGCATGGAGAGAACCGGCAAGGCCAAAATGGTGGAGGAGGGTCATGCTCCCTACACTGGAAGGGAGTCCGCCTACACCGGGGCATCTGACACCCACCAGTCACAATCACAAAGGAGGGAAGTCCTCCAAGGCCGCCTGGGCCCAAGATACGAAGAGAATGAGCGTACGGCGGCCCCAGCTGCGTCCCATGGGGACTCCGATCAGCAGCCACGCAAATCAGCCCACGAAAGGCTGAGGAGACCCGCCACTGACCGACTAGGCCCCCACGGCGGATGCCAATTCCAGCCCGCCACTGAGAGGTCACCCCAGAGTGAGGCACCTCGGGGACGTACGTCCGCGAGATGCACGACCTTTGAGCACCCTCCGCCGGAGGTGACCGGAGGTGACCCGAGATGACGAGTTGGCCTCACTGAAAAAGGCCGTTGAAATGCTACAAGCACAAGTAGCAGCCAAGGCTGGCGGACCTGACGCCACGGCTCTCCCCACCTCTTCATTGGCACCTGCCATCCTCCGCGCACCGGTCCAGAAGAAAATTCAATTCCCGGTGATGTCCGCATACGAAGGCGAATCGGACCCGAAAGTCCACCTGGCCAAGTACGCGGACTTCATGATTTCGGTCGGCGCCACTGACTCCACCCAGTGCCGGAACTTTCCGCTGACCCCAGGGGATCGAGCTCACCGATGGTTCTCTTCACTTGCCCCGGGGTCAATCTGCTCATTTGGCCAACTCTCACGGGAGTTCCTGGCCCACTTCTCTGGGTTCGGATCCTACCTTACCCAGAAACACCGACTCGCCAACATCCACCAAGGTGAGAGCGAGACCGACCAGCAATACCTGGAAAGGTTCGACAAAATCCTGCTGGAAGGCGAGCCAGTGAGTGAGGACATCAAGGTCGTCGCAGCGATGGCCGGACTCAGGAGGGGCACCGACCTCTGGAAGGAGATGCACCTCGCATGTCCCAACACTTATAGTGAATTCCGCCACAAGGCGGGGGTGTTCACGGCTATGCAGGAGGCACTACTGAAAGAAGTTAGTGCCCACGAGGAAAGGAAGCCCCACGGGAAGAAGTCCGGGGGTGCCTACAAAGCTCCTCGGAACTTGAAAGCCTTTGGCAAGGGAGACGAGCTCAAAGAAAAGCTCAACCAGGTCCTCACTGTCTCCGTTGACCACGTCTTCACTGCCGTCAAAGGCAAGGCCATGCTGGAGGAGCCAAGGCGGATCCGCCAGGACCGCACGAAGCTCAATCCCAACAAATTCTGTGCCTACCATCAGGTCATCGGCCACTTCACCAGCGAGTGCCGAGACCTCCTCAAGCAACTCTAGAAATTTTACGAGGAGGGGAAATTGGCCGAGTTCGTGAAGAAGGCCCCAACTAAGAGATCGAGGTTCGAAAGGAGGGCTACCTCCGATGACGAGGAGGAGAAAGCAGACCAACCCGGTCCCCATAACAGACGGAGGGCACCTCCCCAACCTCAGCAAAACATGGAGCCTACTCGGGAACTCTTAGTTCTTGAGGAAGAGATTGGAGCTGCCGGAGGTCTCCAGGACGGGGGATCCTCCATATCCAAGAGAAAAATGAAGGCCAAAATCTGGGCCATAAACCAAGTCCAGGAGGGCAGCTCCGGCCCCAGGACCATCTCACAGCTTACTGACGAGCTGACGTTCTCCGCGGTGGACCTGGAAGGGGTACTGATGCCCCACAACGACTCGTTGGTGATAACCGCCAACATCATGAACGTCCGAGTTCACAGGCTACTTGTGGACACCGGCGCATTCACCAACATCCTCTTCAAATCCACCTTGGATGCCTTAGGTGATTTTGAGTCGTATCTGGAACCTAGCAATGCTAGGATAGTGGGGTTCGAAGAAGCTGTAACCGTCCCCCTAGGTAGTGTTAGGTTGAGCGTCCAGCTTGTATCGGCTGAGGACCCCGAAAGGAGACTGACTAGGCTCATAGATTTCCTAGTTGTCGACCAACAGTCCTCCTACAACGGGTTCCTTGGCCACCCGTTTATTAATGAATTCAAAGCGGCGTGTTCGACCTACTACTACTGTTTAAAATTCCCAACTCCAAAAGGTGCCGGAACTATAAAAGGTGACCAGAAAAAGGCCCGAGAGTGTTTACTCCAAATCAAAGATGGCCGGGTCAAGAAGTATGTTACACAAGTCCACATCCTCAAAGATGATGTACAGATTCCTACAGACGAGCCAAACATCCTAGACGTCATCTCGGTCGAAACTGAGATGATGGAGGTAGGCAATTTGTTAGAAATCAACCAAGGCACTGGACCTGTGCAAGACACACAACCGACACCAATGGAGGACTTGGAAGAAACCCAAGTGTTGAGACCTGCGCAGGGGTCGGTACCTGCGCAGGGACAGCAGCCTACTCCCATGGAGGTAGCTGATGAGGCCCAAGGTGGGGGACCTGCGGGAGGTCAAGAACAAACACCAATGGACGTTGACCCAACTCCCCAAGTCACCACACCATCCCAAGCTGACAGACCACCGGAGGTGTTCACAGCTGACGAGCTCGCCCAAGCTGAAAGCCAACCCGATGACCTCGAACCGCACATAGGCCACGAGCCTGCGCAGATGTCACAAGGGGAGTGGGACGAGTTCATCAGCGACCCGAGGTGGAAAAGTCAAAAGAGAAAAGTAACCCCCATGGAAGAATTGACGGCACTCCCGGTGGACCCGGAAAGGGACTTAGAACTTTTCATCGGTTCTGGGTTACCTGAACCGTACCGGTCGAGGATGGAGCTCTTCTTGATGACCAACCTGGACGTGTTTGCCTGGTCTCAGGAAGACATGACGGGAATCCCGTTGGAACATGCTTGCCACAAACTTAACATAGATCCGACGAGGAGACCCGTACTCCAAAAGAGAAGAAAGTATGGACCAGACAAGTACGCATCTCTAACAGTTGAGGTGGAGAAGTTGTTAGACAACAGGCTCATCAAGGAAGCTCTGTGTCCGCAGTGGGTCGCGAACCCCGTCCTGGTGAAGAAACACAATGGGACGTGGAGACTCTGCATTGACTTCACGGACCTGAACAAAGCATGCCCGAAGGACAACTTCCCATTACCTCACATTGACCAGCTGGTGGACAGCACTGCAGGCCATGAGATGATGACATTCATGGATGCTTTTGCGGGCAATCACCAGATAGCTCTACACCCAGATGACCAGGAACACACGGCGTTCTACACTAACAAGAACATGTATTGCTGGGAAAGGATGTCGTTTGGACTCATCAACGCCAGAGCTACCTACCAAAGATTGGTGAACAAAATGTTTGACTAACACATTGGTGGAGGTGTACGTGGACGACATAGTTGTCAAGAGTTTGAGAAAGGAGGACCACCTGGACCACCTGAAACAGACCTTCGACATACTGCGCCACTACAACATGAAGTTGAACCCCAAAAAGACCAGCTTCGGCGTACACTTTGGGAAGTTCCTGGGGCACCTAGTTAGCCAGCGGGGAATTGAGGTCAACCCAACACAGGTCCAATGCATAATCGAGATGGGTATACCCGATTCCGTCCAAAAAATTCAAAGGCTGACAGGGTGCATGGCAGCCCTGAACAGATTCATCTCCAGGTCCGGCGACCGAAATCGTCCATTTATCGAGGTAATTAAGGCAAACACACGGAGGTACAAAGAGGCGGCCAAGGCCAACAAGCTCCACCTCAAAAACCACTTCGTCTGGACAAATGAATGACAACGAGCCTTCGAAGATATCAAAACATACCTGGCAGATACACAGGTTCTGTCGAAGCCAATACCTAGAGAGAAGCTGTATCTGTACCTAGCCGCGTCGGAGGTGGCCATCAGCTCCGTCCTGGTCCGAGAAGAGGCAAAAACACACCTACCAGTGTACTACGTGAGCCAAGTCTTACATGAAGTTGAGTTGCGGTACACCCCCAACAGAGAAGCTGGCTTATGCACTGGTGATGAGTGTTAGAAAATTGAGGCCTTACTTCTTTGACCATCCAGTAGAGGTGCTGACAACGTTCCCACTGCGTCAAATACTACAGCGCCCAGACACTGCTGGACGCCTGCTGAAATGGTCACTGGAGATTAGCCAATACGGTATAACCTACGCACCCCGAACAGCGATCAAGGGACAAGCACTTGCCGACTTCATCGTCGAGCTAACTTTCCCACAAGATCCGACGAGGGGGCGTATAGCTCCGTGGCATCTCTACGTGGACGGATCATCAACTAGCATGGCAGCAGGCGCCGGCGTGGTCCTGATCAGCCCAGACAGACAAGTCTTCACCTCTGCAATTCGGTTCGACTTCCGAGCAACCAACAATGAGGCGGAGTATGAAGCGTTGATAGCAGGACTTAAGCTATCATTAGCTGTGGGGGCAACCAATCTTCAAGTTTTCAGAGATTCCCAGCTAATAATATCCCAAGTCCGGGGGGAACATGAGGCAAAAGACCAGCAGATGATGACCTACCAGAAAATAGCCACGCATCTGATCTCGATGTTTACACAAGTTTACATCAATCAGATACCGCGGCTAGAGAACACACAAGCAGATGCTCTAGCCCGGCTAGCTACTAGCAACGGCGAAGCCGAATTCACGGAGGTTGTGATCACCACACTGAAAAACCCCTCGACGTCCGATTACAAGATAAATCAAACCTCGAGCGGGGGGCAGGAGGACAGTGAAGGTGGTGAAGATTGGTGCACTCCAATCCAAAAATACCTAACAGACGGAACAACACCAGTGGACACCTGGGAAGCTAGCCGGCTAATAAAGAAAGCTGCCAGATATACGCTGCTGGATGGCCAACTCTATAAACGTGGATTCTCTCTACCCCTACTCAAATGCCTAACTACGAAGCAGGGGTCCGAAGTGTTAGAAGAAATTCACGAAGGGATTTGTGGGAGTCACGCTGGGGGGCAAGCATTGGCATATAAGACGATCAGACAGGGCTACTACTGGCCCACTCTTCGCAAAGATGCCATCAGCTTCGCTCGAAGGTGCCGAAAGTGCCAACTTTTCGCACCTAACATCCACTCCCCAGCCAACCAGCTTAAGTCGGTTTTCAGCCCATGGCCTTTCGCGAAATGGGGTATCGACTTGATCGGCCCATTTCCACCTGGCAGAGGCGGTGTAAAGTTTGCTGTCGTAGCAGTAGACTACTACACTAAGTGGGCTGAGGCCGAAGCTCTCACAACCATAACCCAAGAAAGGATGATCGGCTTTATTTGGAAAAACCTGATCTGCAGGTTTGGACTCCCGCAGTCGGTCATCACTGATAATGGAAGGCAGTTCGACGGACAGAAGTTGAGAGACTTCTGCAGTTCATGGAACATCAAGAAGCACTACTCAACTCCATATCACCCCCAGTCGAACGGCCAGGTCGAGGCGGTGAACAAGATCCTGTAACACATATTGAAGCTCCGCCTCGAAGAAAAGAAGGGGAGCTGGGCAGACGAACTCCCGGAGGTCCTATGGTCTTATAGAACTTCCTATAGGGCCAGCACCGGGGAGACCCCGTTTGCCCTAGCCTTCGGGACTGAAGCCGTAGTCCCGGTAGAAGTCCAGAACAAGACTTGGAAGGTGGTGGGGTATGATGAAGAAAAGAATGATGAAGCCTTGGCAGTAGAAAAAGATATGATCGAAGAGACCAGAGCTTCGTCAGAAATGAAAAACGCCACCTACAAGCGCAGAGCGGAAAAATATTACAACTCTCAGGTCCGAGACCGAAAGTTCAAGGTCGGAGACCTGGTGTTAAAAAAGAAATTGATGGCCCCACCAGGTGTATTCGTTTCAAACTGGGAAGGACCATTCCGGGTCACCGCAGCCTGGCCGAACGGTACCTATGATCTAGAAGACGCAGAAGGCAAAGCTTCGTCATACACCTGGAGCTCGGCACATCTAAAAAAATTCTACCAATAGACTAGAATCCTGTAATAGACTAGTCGAAGGTTTGCATCAGAAATGTTGATGGCAACCGATGTAAATTACACCGCTATGAAAAGTCAGAAAAAATTCAGAAAAATTCCCCAAGGGTTTGGACCTGTGCAGCTCTCCAACCAGACGAGCTGCACCAGGTCACCCACTGCTCCAGATAGCTCGCCGAGCCCAGCTCGCCCACATACTCAGAAATCCTCAATGCGCAAGGACCAAGGTCCCAAACGTTGTAATTAAATAGCTCGAAGGCAAAGGCCAAAGTGCCCGAGGTCGCGAAGGTACCTCCTTAAAGGGTTGCTAAGCACCTACTGCCATAAGTTAGAAAAATTCGCGAAAAAGACGAAGAAACGTCTAAGGCAAGGTTCATGAAACCCAATGGCCCAACGTGAATCAATTGAAGTGCAGTTCGCCACCCTAAGTGGTCTAAGACAAACGATTCGCGGCCCTAAGTGGCGTAAGACGAAGAATACGCACTCTCAAAACAGAGGTACAATTCATAGTCGTAAGTGACGTAAAACGAACGATTCGCTTCTCAAAGTATAATAAGACGAACAATTATGTACCAGAAAAATAAACAAAAATGAGCTATTTACGAAATTATAACGTAAAAGCGCAAATACATAAAGGAAAAGAGTTGGACAAAAAATGCTCGACTTATATTCAAAAGATACTTCAGAAATTTTCAAGTAAAAAATATACTTGAAAAAATCCTAAGTATGAGTAGCTGTGCTGGCCACAAAGGCCGACCAGCTGGCCGTCTTTGAACTACAAAAAGCTCCTTCTGGGCGAGCTGCATGTGCCCGGCGAGCTGAATCTACTTGAACGAAAAGTAAAGCTACAAAAATGGAGCTCCTTCTGGGCGAGCTCCACAACCCGGCGACCTACTACAAGTTGGAAATTAAAAAAGCTAATCTAAGAAAGCAAGGAAAAGCCTAAGTCTAGGGGGCATCAGCAGGGGCGGAGGCGACCTCGGTGGGGATAGGGGCGACCTGGGCACCAGGAAGGGCAAGTTCGACCTCTGAAGTGATGTTGCCAGTAAGCCCGCTGGCATCGAACTCGCCCAGATTTAGCATGGCATCCCCACACGCCTCTTGAAGTTGCTCTATAGTGGGCGGAGTCCGCTCCTCTTGGTCGGTGACCTCCGTTTCGCCCAGATTCAGTTCCGGCACTGGGATGGTATTGATAATCTTGAACCGTGTCAGAACAAAATCCAGTGGAATTCCAAGTTCGGGGAGGTCGCCAATATCCAGCTCGGCATCATTAGGGAAGGGGACCCTGTCCAAGCACTCCTTAAACTCGCCCACTACCGCCTTCACCTCATCATCATGATGGGCTCGCGCCCACCAGAGGGCCCTTAGAACCTCGGCGTAACATTGCACGAAGCCCCGATCCGGGGCCTCGACTTTCGTAGCTACCAAATCGGCCGAGGAGGCAGCACTGTTGTGTAGTTCGGCGACCTCAAGGGCCTTCGCCTCCAATTCGGCCCTTAGCCTCTCGCACTCCCTGTCCGCCCCCCGGGCCAGGCCTCGCTGGAGTTCCAGATCCCTCTTCGTCAGACTATGCTGGTCGATCTCCCGGGTGAGCTGTTCGGTGAGCTCCTCTTCCTTCGCCTTGAGTTTGGCCTCTGCGTCCCTCTCAAACCCGGCGAGCTGTCGCTGGAGGTCGCCGAGTTGATTCAAAGCGTCCTGCTCAGCGATCAGCGATGCTGCAGCTTTCTCCTTAGCGAGCTGCGCCTGCTTTTTTGCTTTGTCAGCGGAGTCTGCCAACACCAGCATCCGTTTGTTCCTATCGGAGCGGCCTGCCTCCACCTCGGCGACCTGCTCGAGGGCCTTTTGATTGGCGAGCACCAATCTACTCGCATAGTGGCCCGAGAGAAGGAGGTTCTCCCTTAGGTCCTAGCTGTTGATGCCCGCCACCAACGGGGTCGTCCAGTGCCTCGGCACCTCGCTCACAGCATTCCGGGCTATGCCCGGAGGAAGGTTCCGCATCGACGTGAGAGAGCGAGATCGCTCGAAGGCATGCAGAGCCTCGTGGCGGTTCGGGAAAGCAATTGGAGCATAGCTGCGAGATCGAAACAGATGAAAACTGTTAGAAAAATAAAGGATTGAAAAGTAATGGAAGTCAATTGGGCGAGCTACTTACTGAGCTCGGTCAGGATCCCAACCCAGTAGCGTGTCGTCGGTGGTTTGCACCCCGAATGGAGAAGGCGAAGGGGGCGAACTCCGAATGGGCGTGGCCGCCAGCGGGGCGGTGGATTGGACAGAGTCCCCCTGTCCTGACCTCGCCGAGGTCCTCTCAGCCCGGTCGGACTCCTCGTCAACCAGGCCGGTATATCTCGTTCTCTTGCGAGCTGGGGGATCCTTCTCGCCAGCTCGGGATCCACCACCACCTTGGGCCCCCCTCTTTCCTCGACCTCGCTCGGAGGGGGCAACAGCTCGTCCTCCACCTCACCCTGCCCGGGCGACCTCCGATGCCTTGGACTTTTCAGGAGCCTTGGCTTTCTCCTTTTGGGCTCCCGACCCACCTGCCTCGCTCTTTTTGGAGGCGAGCTCTGCCTTCTTGCTCGCCTCCAGTGCGAGCACAGACGGCGGGGCAAGTCTGTTGGGGCGAGGTGGGCCCATCTCGAATCGCTCTTTCACGAGTCGATAGGCCTCGGGGACCTCGGCGATCGGGATGGCAACGAAGCTACCACCTGCACAAAAATTACAAATATCAGCATGATGGGCGAGCTACCCCCCCATAGGCGAGCTGCAAAGAGTTGGACCTGGGAGCTCGGGACCTTGGATGTCAAGGTGGTGCGGTAGTGTGAGGAGCCCGGCGAGCCGCAGGCAATGGTGCGCGCACAAATGAGAGACTTGTCTGTCTTTCTCGCTTCTCAAACAGCAGATGGCGCGCACCACGTCGAACTGCTCCGACACTCTAGGCCTACCCCGGCTGGATTTGTGTCGCTTCGAAACTGCAAAAGGAAAAAAAATTAGAATTAGTATATCTAATTCAACCCACGCACACCGAAATAGGCGACCTACTGCTGGCTTCCCTATATCCCTCTGGAGTGGGAATACGATCACCCCGTCCATGATACGTGTTGGAGGCTCGCCAGTCGCCGCCTACGAAGAAAAACTGCTTCTTCCATTCACGGACTTTATTGGGCAGGTCCCCAAGAAATTTCTCCCCTGGACGAGCCTTCAGGTAATAATACCCCGCGCCATCCTGCGCCCGCTTGGTCACGGCGAAGAGCTCGCCCAGGTCCGCCGAGGTCGTCGCGTTCTCATAACCCTCCAACCCGAAAATAGACAGGGCGGCGAGGAGGTTGCTCCATGCATTCGGTGTGAGCTGGGTGATGGCCAGGTTATTGTCAGCAAGATATTGGCCAACGATCGGATGCAGCGGTAATGTAAGCCCGGCCCTCAAAACATCTACGTTCAAAGCGGTCATCCCCTCAGGAGGTGCGTCGGCCCGCTCATCCTTCATCGGGGCATACATAAAAATATCCAGTGGGATGCGATACTCCCTGCGTATAATAGGCAGGTCGCATTCATCAATAAGGCTCACCACCTCGCCAGCCTTGTACTCAGAAGGGACGACTTCTTCCAGGTCGGCGCGAGGTTCCCGATTCGGGCAGGGAAAGCTCGCCGCGTACTCGGCGACGTACTCATTCCAATCGAATGGGTGAGCCACCTGGGCGGGGACCTGGTACTCAACCAGCTGAGGTTCCGGAAAACCGATGCGGCGGAACCATTCGAGCGTGACCTCCTCCAGCTCGCCACCCTCCTCACCGACCTCGGCAGCGCCCTCCTCAACCTCCTCAGGCCCTTCGTTGCCACTGGCAACTCTTTCTTCTTGGGCGACCTCACCACCTTCCTCCCACACCTCACGGTATACAAAACTGGAGGCTCCTTCCTCCGGATCGCTACGTAGCTCGCCGGAGACCTGGCGAGCTGTCGAGATCGCCTCGGAGCTGGAGCCGATCTCTACATACGAGACCCGAAGTGGCTCATCCTCAATTATTGGCCGTTTGTCAGGATTCCGGTCCGAAAGAGTCCTACTCGAGGAATGTGTCGACATGGTCTCAGGGAAGTTCAAGAGTTTCTTAGTCCAAAATCCAATAGTCCAAAAGTCAGGGAAATGCAAAGTTTCTCGGTGCAACCCACGGTCAGAAATTCTGTAATCCCGAAGAAACAACAGAAAAATCAAATAAAAGATAGAAGAGAAGGGAAAAGAAATCGAATCCTACCTTGAAGAGCCTTCGAAAATCCGTCGAGCACAAGAAAAATCGGTCGTCGAGAAAGCTCTGAGAATTCGAAATGCAAGAAGTGAGGAAATGAATCCATTTCCCCCTATTTATAGACGTCGGGGCGAGGTGCGATATTCACAAAGTACAGGGACCTGTTTGCAAGAAATTTGAAAGATGATATGGTGGTGGGCGGGAACCGAGGTCTCAAAAGGCGTGCATGACCCCTGGATTCCCGCACCACGACGACCAGGAATAACCGCCTTCACCAAGCTCGCCTGCTAGCTTGGCAGTCGCCCAGGGACAGCTCGCCGAACTTCAAGTTCTCCAGCTCGCCTGCACATTTGACGAGATCATGACACATGCGAGCTGGGGGCAAATGTTGGACTGGCGAACTAGTACCATTCGTATATGAATAATCGCCAAGGTTTGGCAGGTCGTCAGGACCCACCCAGATCCTTAAAGGTGCGGAGCTCGCCCACATGGAGATGACTCGCCTGCGTAGCTCGCCCAGAAGGGGTCATCTCTGTCATCCTGGAGCTCGCCCAGAGCTCGCCTTGTATCCCCAAGAAGGCCTCGTCGAGTTCCATCATTGCATAACGTCCGTAAGCCACACAAGGCACTGGAGCTCGCCCCAGAGCTCGCCCAAACCACTGTAGTCCATCTCCAAGCTCGCCGACGAGCTCGCCTATTAGTCAAATAGGACCCCGATGGTGCGCTCTTTTTTCCTCCGTCCGGTTTATCCACAAGGGTGGTTTACGGCGAGATTTTTAATGAGGCCCATCCAG
This sequence comes from Prunella vulgaris, assembly GCA_026898435.1. Taxonomy (NCBI): domain Eukaryota; kingdom Viridiplantae; phylum Streptophyta; class Magnoliopsida; order Lamiales; family Lamiaceae; genus Prunella; species Prunella vulgaris. Next base: position 148,690 of record JAPKLY010000029.1, read on the forward strand.
TCTAAGGCATAGTAGTAGGACGAGGCATGATAAAAGAAGCAGTGTGAGAGACCAAGACGGGGGTAAGGAACCCTCGTCAACACCGGAAGCCACATAGGCTCGTAAGGTGTCGTCTCACACTCACACACCTATAAATAAGACCTCTCTTGTACTATTCACACAATTCTGAAAATTAATACAATCCCTACTGCAATATTTCTCTCTCTAAGCTCTCTTCTCTCATTCCTTAAGAACATTAATTCAAAGATTATTGTTTGGTAGAATTAATTCGTTGTAAAGCTACATAAACAAACATCGATTAGTAAATTATATCAACACATTAAAGAGTTGATTATGATTAAAAAATATAGGATCAAAATTATAAATCTTTTTATAAAATTCAGCTTGTCATATTTGAAAAAAAAAATCAAGAAATATGTAAGATATACTTTGTTATATTTAAAGATAATATTTTTTTATTTTATTCCACTTGTAATGACTTATTATATTATAAGTATGTCTTTAAAAAAATCAAGAACATAATATTTTATTAGATTCATTTATTATAATTTAAAAAATCAAAAAATATATTATCAAAAAAAGAACATAATATATTATAAAATTTATTTTGTTACGATTAAAAAAAAAGAATATCATAAGATTTAGATATTCTTGAATGATAATAACAAAAGAGAATTAGATAAATAAAATTTTAGACATAATATTTCATAAAATTTATTTTGTTACGATTAAAAAAATAAAAAAAAAACTATAAGATTTAGTCACTCATTATAATAATAAAAATAATTAAATATGTAAATAATTTATGAAATAAATCATCTCGTGTCATTTTAATATTCTTATACCAATAAAATAAATTAAATTCTATAATAACAAAATTATATCATTAAATATGAAATGTGTGCTTAATCACATTAGAAATAATGTAAACATAAGTAATAATAAAAATAATTAGCTAAGTAAATCATTTATAAAAATAATAATAAAATTAAGATTAAACGAAAAAATAATTAAATTGGGATTAAGTAAAAAAACTGATAATCAAAATTCAACTTTTGTCCTATCGTCCCATGAATATGAAACAAAATGATTAAATCCACACATATCAACAAATGACATAAATACATTAGAATTATGTGATAAAAAATAATAACAAATGAGGATTATAATTTATTAAAAATGAATGCTCCAGAAATTTCGAAATTTTTATTCGTGTTAGGAGGGAATCGAAATTGGGTTTCTCAAGTTTATCTCTATATAATATAAAGACATATGTATATTCAATATTTAAAACAATTTGATTCAAAATAGTAACTTTGCACAATTTTTAAAAATAATATTATTTATTATGGTAACATTCTAATAAACCGCCTAAATCAAATATCCAACTTTGGTTAATGTAATATTCTAAAATCATCAATTTTAAATTATTTTAAACAATAAACATGATATTATAGCCGAATTGATTTTAATAACAAAAAACTCACTTTATTCTAAAATTTAACATATTATTTTTATTTCATACGGTGAAATTGTGGGTTTACACACTAGTCTTTATTTTTATATTGTATAAAGGCGAAGTTATGAAATCAACCAAAGTTCTCGATTTTATAATTTCTCAAATCTCATTAATTCTGGAACAAAGAATTAATTTCGATCTTATATTTTAAATATTTTAATCTTCACCATACATTTTAATATTTTTATAAATCTTATAAATATATTCATAATATCAAATCTTATATTTAATTTTTTTTATTTCAACCGTTCATTTTAATTTCTATACTTTTATAAATGTCAACTCTATAAAGATTATTATTTTCATCTTTTAACATTATTTTTTCGTGCATCTCATGTTTTTTCTTATTTTCCTTCTATTATTCTTATTTATCGTATTCTAATATTCGAATTGTTTATTTATCTTTTTATGTTCGATTTTTTTTACTGGTTCATATTTTACATCTAATAATTTAATGAAATGTTTTATTTTTCTATTTCTACACAATTTTCGTGTTTTCTTTTGGAGGTAATGGTTTTCGTGGTTGTCTATTGATTTAAATTTTTTATGTTTGAATTGTTTATTTATCTTTTCAATGTTCTTTTTTTTTCTGTTGGTTCATATTTACATCTAATAATTTGTTGAGATACTACTTTTTTTCTATTGATATTCAATTTTCATGGTTTTCTTTTGGAGGTAACGATTAATTGTTACAATTGCAGATTTATTTGATTTAAGATTTTAATGTTCAAATTGTTTATTTGTCTTTTTAGTATATTATCATTTTTTTTCATGTTGTTAATATTCTGTTATTCGAATTGTTTATTTATCTTTTTATATATATTTTTTTTGCAGGTTCGTATTAAGATCATTATTTATGTGTTGTATACACCGTAGTTTAGTTTATATCATAAGTTATTCATAATTCTAGAAAAATAGATGTTTTATAGCGTAATATTATGTATGCATTGTGTATGTGTATATATTTTTTAATTATTTAATCTATTTGTCATAATATTGTGTACGCGTTGTGCATGCACATATTTTTAAATTACTTATTTTATTTGTTATAGATCAAATGTATAATATTGTTATATATAAGAAAAAAGTTAGTTTTTAAAATACATGAATATTGTGATATAAATAAATTATAATAATACAAAATGATTATTTTTCATAAATTATTTTCAGATCTAATCATATTTTTTGTTATTATCATGAGCCACTAAACCTTATTCTATTTTTTAAATAAAAAATAAAATAAATTTTATGAAATATTATCTCTTGATTTTATTTATCTAATTCTCTTTTTTTATTATCAATAAAAGAGTGACTAAATCCTATAATATTATTATTTTTAATCATAATAAAATATATCTTATATAATCATAACAAAATGATCAATAAAATATTATGTTCTTAATTTTCTCTAAACATAATTATATAATTGAATTGAATAAAATATATCTTTCATGATTATCTTTAAATATAACAAATTAAATCTTAAATATTTTTTAATTTTCTTCAAATATGACAAATTAAATTAAATTAACTTATAATTGATATTATATTTAGGAAAAAATTTATTAAATCACAAAAAGTATATAATTTTTTCTTTTATACATTCAATTTTTGTTTCATACTGCGAAATTTGCGGGTATACATACTTAATAATTAGTATTATATAAAAACAAACCTATAAAAATTTATATGGTAAAATTAGTTAATTAGAATTTATTATTTCAAAATCTCTCTCATTTACTTTAATTTTAGAATTAATCTTCACTTTAAAATTTAAGTCTAGTAATCTCATCCATCGTGTTATTTAAGTCAATTTATTATCATTTTCATTCAAATTAAATCATATTCTCTTCTTGAGAGTCTATTTGTATATCATAGAACAAACATTAAATTTTGATTACTTAGATGACCAACTCATTAAGGTATTGACTTTTTTTTTTATCTCCTTCTCAATTCTTTCTTGAGCGTATATATGTACATATAATCTCAATTTAATTTTTTTTTCATTTGTTTGTATTTACGTAAAATATTATATAAAAATATTTCATGATAAGCTTATCATGAACAAGTTTTAAAGTTTCAAACATTTAATTAGGTGTATCAAAAATCTCATCAGGTTTATCAAAACTTGAGGTCAATAAAATCTATATATTGACTTTAACTTTTGATACACCAAATGAATAGTTTAATACACTTGATCAGATATTTGATACATTAAGACAATTTCATGATAAGTTTATCATGAACTATTTTCACACAATACCTACTCTTGTATTTAATATATTGTAATATTATTCAAATATTTGATAAAATATTATTTTATATGTAATATATATTTTTTTTCTATCATTCTCATTCAAATCTTAATCGTTTTCTCTTCTTGAGAGCCTATTTGTATATCATAGAATAAGCATTGGATTTTAGTTATTTAGATGATCATTTCTTCAAGCAGATATATGTGCAACATAATTCAATTTAAATTGTTTGTTTTTAGGGTTAATTCTATATAAATACACCACATTTTACTCAACTTTTAATTTAATCACAAGTCACTATTATTATTAAAAATTCCAATCTTTTAAGACTACCTCATCCATAACCCCATTCAACCCAATCTAAAATAAAATATTAATTTCCCTCTCCTCCACATGTACAACCTATAACTCAACTCAACTTAACTTTATTTTTTTTATTACTTCCACAACCCAACTCAATTATTATTATTTTATTCTTTATTAATTATATATAATTTTAAATTAATATTTGGTATATTTAAAATGTGTAAAAAATATATATAAATTAATTATCATATATTAAAAAATTAATTTAGCATGTTATATTTAGCATGTGTAAACTAATTTAGTATGTTATATTTTTCTTGTTATCTTATTTAAAATGTGTAAAAAAATATGGACTAATTTACCATATATTAAGAAAAATAATTATCATACATTTAATATAAGATACAATATCCAGAGTTGAAATAAAAAGAAATAACTCAAACTACAAATAGTTGCATAAAATAAAAACTTACAAATAGTCGCATAAAATAAAAACTTACAAATAGTTGAAATAATGGTTGAGAGTTTGAAAAATAATCAAGATGATTTAGATCCATAATAGAAATTAAGAGATGAAATGATAAAAATAGAGGATATGAGATTGTATTTCAAAGTATATCAATATTGGTGTCTATTTATAGAGAATTGAAAAATATGAAATTTGATATATTTTTTAAATACATATTATCTATAATATTTACAAAATAAAATTTATCTACATAAAATCTAACTAACCAATCACATAATAACACGTGTCATTATGTAATTGGATAACAGAATAAAAGTAATTGGTTGGGCAGTGGGACCTGGTTGAGGCCGGTCGAATTTTTCTAATTCATTTCCTTTTTTTTTCATCCCAAAAGGTAGCGATGGGGTAATCTAAAGGATTTTAATTTGATACACATTTTTTTTAATTTTTGGCCCGCAATTGATGACATATCTTGTTGGAGCGCGTGAAAGATTGTCACTCTGGCGTACACATATTAAATTATCTTTTTATTTTTATTTTTTTTAGTTTCCACATCATATATTATATACATAAAAAATAACAAAAACTTATAATAAAAAATATTTTTTAGTGTCGTTTCAAGTCTTCTTTGAATCTGGTATAAAAACCTTTTTTTCATTGTATTTCTCATTCAAAAAAACTTTTTTTACTATAAATTTTGTTTTATATATATATATATATATATATATAATATGATGTGAAAATTAAATAATAAAATATAAAAAGATAATTTAATATGCGTACGCTAGCGTGACAATTTTTCACGGGTTTCGGCGAAATACGTCAGTTATCGATCGGAAGTAAAAAATGTATATCAAATTGAAATAATTTAAAAGGTTAAGATTTTTAATAATAATAGTAAAACTCGAGATTAAATTGAAACTTGAGTGAAAAATGGTGAATTTATTTAGAATTAACCCATGTGTTTAATATTGTGTATGTATTTATATTATTTGAATATCAAATAAAATTGGAATAATTACAAGACACAACACTTTTAATATTCATATTTTCAAATACAACACTTTATTATAAAATACAATTCCCATTGTTAAATTATTTTTTATTAGATTGTGTGTCATTACTTTTCATATTCTCTCTTCTCTCTCCTCTTTCTGTCTCCCACTCTTCGATTCTTTCTCTTCCCACTTTCTCTCTCTCTACATTTTCCCTCCCCTCTTTCTCTCTATTTTCTTTTTTTTCTCCACTCTCTTCTATTTTTATTTATTTCTTTAATTAAATTTATGATGAGTCTTACTTTTTTTAAAAAATTTGAATTTGAATTTTATTAAACCCGGTGAACATTGGCAGTTCAAATTCCAATTGCCCAAATCCATTATCCACGACATATGTGGGTTAGTTAATTTGCAGAAGAAAACATAATGAAAATCATGTTAAAATTATCCACAAGGATCGTTTTTTTTTTTTTACGGTTTTCTTCTCCCCAAAATTTGTCTACTATTAACAATTTTTTTTACGGTTTTCTCTCTCTCATCTCTCTCTCTTCTGTTTTTTTAATTTGTGGCTCGATGAATCGGTCAAATTCATACTTCATTTTTTTTAAATATACCAACAATCAAATTATATATTTTTTAAATTTATATTTTTTTTTACAAATCTCATACCTCGTATTTATTTAGATTCTAATTCTACTCATATTCAAATTTTAAAATATAAATACTTCTAATTTATTTCATATATATTCAAATTTTAATTTGTGAATACTGCTAATTTATTTTTAATATTCAAATTCTAATTTTGAATAACTGTTTGTATACTAAAAAAAAATCTTGAATACAATATTTAAATTTTTTAATACATCAACAATAATTCAATCAAAATACAAAATTCCAGAAATAATAATCAAACCACAAAAAATAACAAAAAAATCCCAACCAAAAATAACAATTTGTTTTATGTGTTCATGTGGGAGTTGAGGGAGGATCCTTTTTAGTGTATTGAATGAGAGAGCGAGAGAGAGGGGGAGGGAGAGACTGTATTTTTAGAGAGAGAGAGAGGAATTGACCGTCTTTTTCTACACTCACTCGCCAGATTTGCTCTGTTTGTCCCACGTTCGAACCAGCTAACACGCGACCTTCTTCCTCGATCTCTTAGCCGTCGTATGCCGTCGAAGGCACCGACGATAACCACCTGCAACTGAGCTCGCCGATCGAAGCTTGTTACTGCTCTGAAACAGCCGCTCGCCGCTGCAAGTCGATGCCCTTAAATCGCCGGAAGATTCCTCACATGCACATCCACTGTCGATATCAACCACGTGTTCCACTCAATTGCCACCAATTTTCACACCACTACTTTGAAGCACCACTCGACCACATCTCCACTCCGCGAATCGGAAAGCCTCACGCCACTGTTAAGGTCGCTTACCGGTAAAGCACAGCTATACGCGAGAGGAGAGAGAGAGATAGACGAATTAGGGAGAGAGTGCGGTGTGAGAAACGAGGGGAATACATTTTTTATATATTCAAAAATTGGATGATTTGATTGTTGTGGGTGAAAGGGTCACTTTATAGTATTATAAGTCCATTAACTTGTTTTTTTCTTTTTTCAATCCACATTATTTTGATTTTTTGATTTTTAATTCTATAAATTTAATTCTTTTTTATTTAAATCCTGTAACAGGCAACAACCGGTTTCTAATCCGGTGTTTGTCAGGTGGATAATTAATTTATTTTTCTCTTTTGTTTTTTAAATAGTTTTTTATGTATTTAATTATATATAACTCTAAATTAAATCACGTTTTTTTAATTCATCAAATTAATTTTTTTTATTTCTAATTTATTTATATATTATTTCAACAATATTTTTTAATTTATAAATTTAAATTTTTTACACGACTAGAAATTTTTAATTTGTTAGTTTTTATACATTTAATTGTATACAATTTCAAATTTAGTCACTTTTTTTTTAATTCATCAAATTAATTTATATATATATTTCAACAATATTTTTAATTTTATAAATTTTATATTTTACATGACTAGTTTGTTTTATTTGTTAGTTTTTATGTATTTAATTGTATATAACTCCAAATTGAGTCACGTTTTCTTTAAAATTCATCAAACTAATTTTTTTTTATTTCTAATTTATTTATGTTTATATTTCAATAATTTTTTTAATTTTTTAAATTTTTTACACGAATAAATTTTTGTAACTTGTTACCCTGTTATGCATTCAATTATATATAACTCCAAATTAAATCAATTTTTTTATAATTCATCAAATTGATTCTTTTTTTCTAAATTTTGTATATAATATTTCAAAAAAAAAAAATTAATTTTATAAATTTAACTTTTTACACTACTAGAAATTTTTAATTTTTTTTAGTTTTTTATACATTTAATTGTATACAATTTCAAATTGAGTCACATTTTTTTAAATTTTATCAAATTATTATTTTTTATTTATAATTTATATATATATATATATATATATATATATCAAAAAAATGTTAATTTTATAAATTTTATAGTTTACACAACTAAAATTTTTTAATTTGTTAATTTTACAAACTTAATTTTATATAATTACAAATTGAGTCACATTTTTTTAAATTCATCAAATATCGATATAAATGAATTAGAAATAAAAAGAAATTAATTTGACAAATTTATAAAAAAATGAGACTCAATTTGGAGTTATATACAATTAAATGTATAAAAAGTTAACTAATATTTTTTTTATCTTGTAAAACATTAAATTTATAAAATTAAAAAAATTATTGAAATATGAATATATATAAATTAGAAATAAAAAAATTAATTTGATGAATTTTAAGTAAAACGTGACTCAATTTGGACTTCTATACAATTAAATGCATAAAAACTAACAAATTAAAAAAATTGTCATGTAAAATATTAATAAAATTAAAAATATTTTTGAAATATATTTATATAAAAAATTAATGTGATGAATTAAAAAAATGTGACTAAATTTGAAATTATATACAATTAAATACATAAAAACTAACAAATTAAAAAAATAGTCATGTAAAATATTAAATTTATAAAATTAAAAATATTGTTGAAATATATATGTATATATATAAATTAATTTGAAGAATTAAAGAAAAATGTGACTAAATTAGGAATTATATACAATTAAATGCATAAAAACTAACAAATTAAAAATTTCTAGTCGTTTAAAAAATTTAAATTTATTGAAATAATATAAATAAATTAAAAAAAAATTAATTTGATAAATTTATAACGCGACTTAATTTGGAGTTATATACATTAAATATATAAAAAAATTTAGTCGTGTAAAACATTAAGTTTATAAAATTAAAAAAATTATTGAAATATAAATAAGTTAGAAAAAAAAATTAATTTGATGAATTTTAAATAAAACATGACTCAATTTGGAATTATATACAATTAAATGCATAAAAACTAACAAATTAAAAAAAATTAGTTATGTAAAATATTAAATTTATAAAATTAAAATTTTTTTGAAATATATATATATATATATATATATATATATATATATATAATTTGATAAATTTAAAAAAACGTGCCTAAATTTGAAATTATATACAATTAAATGTATAAAAACTAACAAATTAAAATTTTCTAGCCGTGTAAAAAATTTAAATTTATAAATTAAAAAAAGATTGTTGTAATAATATATAGAGAAAATTACCAGTGGAACCATTTTTAGATGTGTAACTACAAATAGGTACCCTTCTTTTTCAAAACCACATCTAGGGCCAATTTTCTCTACTTTTTATCCACCAATTTCCCATATATTATGTATATACCCCTACATCTCCTCAATATCTTTCTGGATCTTCATTCTCACGTCCCATCAGCCAATGTCAGAATAATAATTACTCTCTCACACATAATTACTCTCTTATCTCTCTCTTTCTTTATTCTCTCTCTTATCTCCCAATTCTCTCTCAGGGAGGAGGCGCAGCTTCCAGTGGGTAGTTTTCGGTGAAGGGAAGGCGGCTGAATTAGCTTCTGGATCCCTGGTGAAAGAGAGGGTGACAGATGTTTCTCCGGCGCGGCGGTTCAATGTTGCGACGACGTGCGTATCCATAAATTCCGGCGAGAATCAGCTAGTTGTGTGGTGCTTCGATTTGTGGCGGCTTACAGCGAAGAGGACAAAGGCGAGGTTTAGGCGGTGGTTTCTCCTCGACGCGGCGGAGATGACCGGCGGTGGTTTCTCCTAGGGACGGCGAAGAAGGACGAATTGCAACGTTGAGAAATGCTCCACCGGAATAGATTTTCAATTTGAGTGAGTTTTTTTTATTTTTTTTCTGTGAACAAGGACCGATTTTCAATTTTCATTTTGGACATGGCAATCAAGTTTTTTTTTTATTTTGGATGAGGTTTGTGAAGGCCATAATTTTTGTTTGTAAGTAAAGAATAACAGAGGATTGTTTGTAAGTAAATTTTTTGCTCGAGGTGATTATACTGGGTTTGTTGATATTGAGATGATGTTGGTACTGTGTTTTTATTGGGATATTGTACTTGATGATGCTTGAAATCCTTCTCTTTCTTTTTCATTTGGTTCTAATGTTTGAATGTGAGTTTTTATCATCGTTTTCATTGGAAAAATAATGTAAATGTGTGTTGCCGAAAAAGAGACGCAATAGTACAATAAACATTACTATAGTACAACACGGTTCATTGTGGTACAAAAGCAACAGTACACTAATTTGTTCAATGGTACATACGCATAATTTGCCCGTCCGAAAAGTTAAAATAATAACTATGGTACAATAATTAGTTCAATGGTACATACGCATTGTGTACTTTCAGTTCCCGGAATATATGGAATTATGAGATGTGATGTGATTTGACGTGAATAGTGTTTGATTTGACGTGAATAGTGTATGAGTTGATGTGAATAGTGTATGATTTGATGTGAACAGTGTACGATTTGACATAACATCACATCATTGGTACACATATATGTAATATAGTACAATACTATATTTGTCGGTACACAACTCTGTCACATCAAGACTATAGCCTGACATTAAAAAGTAAACAGCCTATAGTCTGTCACCTATACTCTACGGCAATATGATGTGGAAAGATGGTTTTTGCTCCTACTTGTATTTCTAAAAAAGTGAAGGCTCCTAATGTAATACTGGATACTAATTTGCACCCTAATGTGGCCGACCCATTTTAGAGATAAATAAATTAGAAATAAAAAGAAATTAATTTGATGAATCTTAAAAAAACGTGACTCAATTTAGAGTTATATACAATTAAATGCATAAAAATTAATAAAAAAATAAAAGAGAAAATAAATTAATTATCCACATGGCAAACACCAGATGAGAAACCGGGTTGTTGCCTAATACATGACTTAAATAAAAAAAATTAAACTTAAATCAAAAAACAAAATAATGTGGATCGAAATCAGAAAAGTGATAAGTTAATGGGCTTATAAAACTATAATTCCAAACAATAATATCGTACTTGTCTAAAATAAAATTTTGTAAAAAAATAATTCATGATAAAATTATCATAAAAACTATTTTAATAATTTTAATGTATTAAATATTTGATAGAAAGTATTAAACATCAGAATTATCGAAATCAATGTTAATAACATCATATTATTGTTAATAAAAATCAACAAATAGTTTTCTAACTATTCATATTAAAAAATACAATATTATAATAATATTTAAATAAAAAACATTAAATTTCTAAAATAAATTATTTAAAATATCAAATATTTATTTAGATTATCCAAAAATTAAATAATAATTCATAAAATTAAAAAATAATATAATTTGATGCCATAAACTAGTTACAATAAAATTTTGGGTCACTTACCAGTAAGGCCAAAATATGTAGTAATATTACAACTAAGGCCACCTATGTATCACATCACACAATATGTCTAGAGTCAAAATAGCCTTTTACATCCACAATTGTAGCCTAAAGGCTATGTCAGGTTTGGGGCAAAACCATAGTTCTGTACCGTTGAGTATAGTTGTGTACTGCGAATGATGGATATGTACAAGTGATGTAATGTTATGTCAAATCAAACACTGTTCACGTCAAATCATACATTGTTCACGTCACATCTTGCACTGTTCACGTCAAATAATACATTATTCACGTCACATCTCATGATTACCTATTTCCGGTGACTAATGGTACAATATATTTGTGTACCATTAGGGGTGAGCACTGTTTGGTTAAAACCGAAAAACCAAACCGAAATAAATATTTGGTTCGGTTAATTTGGTATTCGGTTCGGTTTTGGTTTTAAATATTCAAAATTTTGGTTTTTGGTTTCGGTTTCGGTTTATAAGGTAAAAAAACCATATAATCGAAAACCGAACCGAAATATAAATATATTCATATAAATATATATATATTTATATATATTACATATAATTTATAAATTATATATACTATACATACAGATATATGACTATATATATTGATATTATATATATATAATATTATATATTTTAATTTTTAATTCTAATAATCAAATCTATCATTTCAAATCATAATATATACATATATATATAATATTAAATTCGGTTATTTCGGTATAAAATCGAAACCGAACCAAAATTTTTGGTTTTTTTTTCGGTTTTTAATAAATATGGTTCGATTTCGGTTCTTTATAATAATTAATTTGATTAGTTCGGTTTTGATTATTCAGTTCGATTTGGTAACCGAATCGAGCCATGCTCACCCCTATGTACCATTGTACTAATTATTGTACTGTACCATAGTTATTATAGAGATTTTTTTTTAATTTTCAGGACGACCAATTTCCAGTTAATCTCTTTTCCGGCAAAACACATGTATACCATTGAGTTATCTATTGTACTATTGAATAAATAGAAGCCTGAGAAAGAGACATTTTAGAATTTCTTGGAAGATGAAGAACTTCAAACTCTCTTCACCAAAAAGAGAGAAAATCAAGTCAATAACTGAGACAACTGTAAGTCCAGAAAGCAGCAAACACGAGAAATAGCAATCACATTTTTTGAAATCTATTCCTAAAAAAAAATCTCTGTAATTCAACTCCTTATCTTAAACAGTTAAACTCTTTCTGATAAATTAAAACAAACATGGCTAGCAGTGAGAGAAACATATGATTGACTCATAGATGTTGATCATCTTACTTAAATCCACCCAGCTCAAACCCGCTTCCTTGTTCTTCTGGATCTCTGAACATCTTCCTGACAGCTGCACAAGCAATGGATACTAGCACATTTCTCTCAGGCATTTCATCAAACAGTTTTCTCGCATCATCTAAACTTTAATTTGGCATGTATATATCCACAAACACACATCAAAACCAAATTTCACCCCTAAACCTTGGTAAGAACAATAGAAACGGTAATATTATTCTCATTTCTTTTTCTTCTCACATTACCGTACCACAACCATGAATACCATACAGACAAAAGCTCTCTCATCATTATTACCAGAGGACGGATCATCGGGGCTTTTCCATGATGTTCTAACTCGGTTTTCTGTCATCTTGGTTCTTGTACTAATAAGAATGATTTTCCAGTATCAAGGAACTGGAGAACTGCACTTGATGCTGCCATGGAAGAACCAGAAGACCATACCTTTGTACTCTGTTTTGAGCTGAGAATCAGCGTCCCATTTTCGGCTAAGTTTAGAATTCCAGTCGAGTCGATTCAACAACCAGCAGCCTACAGTCGTCTTCCACCTTTCCACTATTGTCGCCGGAAAATGTTTTCTCACCAGAATCGCAGCTGCAAAAACCGCATACAGTCGGACAGCACCAGAAATCACATCGTCGAAGCTTCAGCCGGAATCACGCCTCACATCCCCGTTCCTGACTCTCTCGGTGTCGTCCGCTGTTCGCCCACTTCCGCGATGTCGTCATCAAACTCCGTCGTCCCGTCGCTGCGCTGTCCACCGGTTGCCGTCTCCGTCCTGCACAACCTATCACAGCTGGATGAGAGAGAGAATTTAGAGAGAAGATTCTGAAAGAATATCACATCCAGAGGAGAGGGTTCTGAGAGAGAAAGTGAATTTTATTCGGACATAAATGTGATGGTTACAACTGTCTATAATGATATTTCAATTATTAATTCAACTAGGGAAGATATTGATGAAGGAATTTGAAATTAGTGAATAGTGCATTATCCTACTTGTATAGTAGAAAAAAAAAAGACTTTAATAGTAATAATCTCTAAAATTTACCCTCACTAAAAATTGGTAGCTTATTTTATTCACACAATCCTCAAATGTTAAACAACGAAGTCGCAAAACCAACCGCACGCTTTTGCCATCAGCCGTTGGAAAGAGAATAAAGCGCGTCTGCGAAGAAGCCCCTGCCCTGCTGCTTCTCCTCATTCTTCTCTAGTGTCGAGCGCATAGAGATGATTTCGTCGCTGGGAATTCAAGCCGCCGCTCCAAGCAATTACAATTCAAATCACTTACTCACACGAAATGCCCTTCAACCACAAAATCGAGGGCTTAAACTACAGCCCTTCACCATCTGGGCTTCATCTTCATCGCTAATTGAAGAATCAGACAGAAATCAGGGGAAAGAGAAGCTGGGTGTGGTGGTGAAGGCCATGGGGAGACCCAGATTGGTATTGAGATTCATTTGGATGGAAAAGAACATCGGAATTGCGATAGACCAAGTGATTCCGGGAGGTCGGGGGACAATTCCGTTGAGCCCCTATTATTTTTGGCCCAAGAGGGATGCTTGGGAGGAGCTCAAGGTTACGATGGAGGGCAAGCCATGGATTTCGTACAAGCAGATGGTTACTCTGCTCAATCAGACGTCTGAGCTCATCAATTTGTGGCAGCAGCAAACTGGTGGGAAATAGCTTCATAGGGTGTTTTTTCTCTTTCTTCTTCTTCTTTTTTTTTTTTTTAGTAATGTCATATGTTTGGATCCTTGAGAGCTGTCGTGTTTATTGGAATTTGATTTGATGGGGGTGATTTCGTTGTTTTCTTTGCCCAGTTTTGGGATACTGGTTTCCATTGATGTTCCATGGAATGTAATCCATAATCCATCAATCTAATCTCATGAGAATTTGTTGCTAGCTCTACAAACAATTTTCAAAATCGCTTTTTTACGAAAGCTACGAGGGATCACTTTTGAGAAATCGTGACTCCATGCTGATTTTTGTAGACTTTGCAAATAGGAACTAAAATTATTTTCGGAAAAATAGTAATTTGTAGAGTTTGAAAACATATCTTGCAGTGGGGGTAAAAGAGGCCACATAAACTATTTAATAATATGCACAAATTTAGGAATTGACTAAATGGATCTTGTTTATTCTGGTGGGATATAATGAAGAATGTTAGGATATCTTGAAGTTTGGTGGGTGAGTCTAACTTAAATATTCTGAGGGAAATCCATAAATCATCTTAATGATTGTTCTATTTCTCAATGTATGATTGATTTATGGTGGTTAAGTCACTTTGTGTTTTAGTTTTACAATATAGAATGATTTCGAGTATATTTATAAAACTAAAACATAGAATGATTTCCAGTATATTTATAAAAAGGGATAAAGATAATTAAACGGGGAAATGATATATTCTCTTATTTCGTATCAATTTTAACTCTAAGGAGGGGCATGCTTACCAGAAATTGTGTAATTTTTTTTAGTAAAAATAGAGTCAGAGGAATAAATATATGTATATTTTTTATATATATGCACACAAATCAATTTTTTTTTATTAATACACAAATTCATACGAGATATTTAAATAAAAAAATTAAATAAATTCATAAGTGCACATTGTGAATCACATTTTATTTTATTCTCATTGCATTTACTTCTGTGATCTCATTTTCAATTCTATTGAAGAATTTCCAAACCATTGGCCAACTAACTCTTTTGTACTTTTCACTGCAAATCTTGCTGCTGGAAGATCATCAGGTCTCCAAGGTAAACAGCCTCTGGTCGATGAAACAATGTAGACAAAGTTAGTCGGCAAAAAAAAATAAAAAATCTTGCTGCTTGAAGACAAGAACGCGCATTTCAGCTGTAGGGATGACGTACGTACACAATTGATTTTAGTGGTGGTTGATCAATGATTATCACTAAGATGGAAATTTATCATCCCAATTGGTAAAATCGAAAACAAAAAAAAAACTTACAAACAAGGAAACTACACATCTTCATAATTCCTGGTAAAACATAAATTGTCTTGATCACATAAGCAAATCAAAATTGAGAAAACAGCAAACAAACATAATCTGATGAAACATGCCTAAGAAAAACCAGAAGGAAGCATTCAACAATGTTACTCAATTAGTTGAGGGGTCGGCGTTTGTACCGCACCATCACTTTTCCTTTCACGCCCACAACCATAGCATTCCAGTCAATCTCTGGAAACGGAGAAACAAGCTCCATTTCAAAATTCCTCAGCAAATGGCTCCATATTGCTTTGATTTGAAGATAAGCGAAAGGCTCCCCTAAACAACCGTGCCTCCCACCACCGAAAGAAATGTATGAAAAAGCCCCAGCTGCCTTGTCCTCATCTCTACCAGGAGCAAACCTATCAGGGTCATATGTGTCCGGATCCTTGTAAATATGTGGGAGTCGATTAGCAAAGGCAGGAGATGTGGCAACAATATGCCCCTTGGGAATGTCATACTCCATTCCTTCCTTTGTTTGCACACTAAAATCACTGTGTGAGCTTCGAAGAAGCATTATCAATGGGGGGTGGAGTCTCAGGGCTTCCTTTATGCATCGATACAAAACTTCCATCTCAGAAAAAACATCGTAATTAACCTCATTTCCATGCTTTTGCAATATATTCTTCTGTTCATCCAGCACGGAAGACATGTATTTGGGATTGCAGAGGAGGTAAGCCCCAGTCCATGTGGAAGTAATAGAACTTGTGTGCTGGCCAGCAAAGAGAGCTGCAATGAGAAGGCCAGTAACCTCAGATTCAGTAGTTGGGCGTCCATCTTTGTACTTCGAATCGATGAAGCACTGAAGCAAATCATTCTTTGATTGGCCGGTTTGTTTACGAGAAACTATAATATTTGTGAAGATCTCAGCGAGCTTCTTACGAGCTTGGTCCCTACGACGATGTGCTGGGATTGGAAGGTAAGGAAATATAACACTGATTGGGAGCATTCCACTGTCGAGGTCATGGAAGAGAGCAGAAACATCGTCAAAGAGCTTATTGCGAACCTCTTCACCCAACAAGCATCTACTGGCAGTTAGTATAATTAGATGTTCCAACTCATACTTTAGGTCCACTTCACCACTATCTCCCCATTTTGAAAAGTACTCCTGCCAATTTAGAGAGGAAATATTGGAGTCACTAATCTCTCAGAAGTATGCATGGAAAGTAAAGACATGGTTGGATTTAAAAAAACAGCAGGAATGATTTCAGTTAATAAACCGGATACTAACGTTAATTAGCAATAATCTTCCACATAAATCACCCTTCCCCTCATTCAGTAGCATATAATTTCTCCCATATGAATCTACATCACTGAAATTCATCAAAGATTTCAACTGCATAGCCCATTACACAACAGAAATGTGCACGAATTTGTATCAGCAAAACCAGAAGGACGAAGTCGAGCAAAAATGCAGAGAGACAGACTATCAAAACGTGGTTGTTACAATTGCAGAATTTTGTAGCAGATAATTTCAAGATAAATGTGTTTTTTCCAAATATCCAAGATTATAACATATATATATATATATATCTATTTTTTTTCTTGATCAAGCCAAGATTATAATATACTATATATCACGCAATCGTGAATCATCTTTGAAGAATCAGAAAATTAATGATGAGAGGAATCTGATAAGAAAATAATTACAAGACATTTGAACAAAAGTATATAGTTCAACACATGAGACATTTAGTAAAGAACAACAGCGAAAAGGAACACATTATGAACAAAAATGACAAGCAGTTTAGTTTATAAGACCACTGTGCCCAAATGAAAACAAGTTTAACCAGCTAATATGCTGTTAATATGGTTCTTGATGTCTACTCCTATCATCCTGCAGTTAATCAAGGATCCGAGGTACTACATCAAGCAGCACAAGCTTTTCCAGAAAAAAATGAAACAAAAAATTAAGAGCATATATAGCTGCAGACAATCATGTCCAATATGTGTCATCAATGGTTTAAAACAGTAAAATCCCACTCATTTCACCGGTTAATCATGAAAAGAAACGCTTGCATGCACAGTAAACATC
Source organism: Prunella vulgaris (assembly GCA_026898435.1). Taxonomy (NCBI): domain Eukaryota; kingdom Viridiplantae; phylum Streptophyta; class Magnoliopsida; order Lamiales; family Lamiaceae; genus Prunella; species Prunella vulgaris. The sequence continues at coordinate 166,467 of JAPKLY010000029.1, forward strand.
AAACAGTTGACCATTAAACTCAAACCGAATAATTGACCAGCCCACTACTCGTACAAGCACATCATTTAAAGATCAGCATGTCTGCAGACACCAGAATCAACATTTAAAGAAAATTAAACAAAAGCTCAAAAAGAAACAAAAATCGAATACCTCAGCTTCCATAACCATCTGATCAACATATCCTTTGAGCTTGTTCACCCTGAGAGCTTCAGTGAAAAACCTGAACTGCTCCTGCCTAATAGTATAGTCCACATCGAACACCACCCCCGGCCCGAACGTGGGCACATTGAACTGGTACACCTCTTGCTGACTGAGATCCGACTCGGGAGCCTTAAAGAAATGAGCCGAAACCTCCGGGCCAATCAGGAAAGTGATGTTCTTATTCAGAAAATTCAGAGTGAACACACTCCCAAGCTTAGGGTACTCCTCCCTCAGCATCACCACCGGCCCCTTCATGAACCTGATCAAACCACCAAGAACGGGCCACGCGCTCACCTTCGGCGGCAACCGCTTTTTGGATCTGGGCATTATCAGAGCAGAGATTAGCTTCGCCACCACTACAGTCGCTATCAGCAGAAGCCCGACGTTCAGGACTTTGCTGTTGGATTCCGTCGACTCCATTGCTAACCGGAAATTGTCCCCAAAATTTTCTGCAATTCGAAAGAAGGTGAGAAGATCAAAACCTCGAAAAATAGAATTAGTTAACACCGTTGCAAACCAAACCAAAAAGAGTGGACCGAAAAAACTTGATCTGAATGGGTACTTTATAGATATGAATCAATCGGAGATTCCAGAGACACTTAATCCACACACAAAAAGAATGACATTGATGTATGAAGGAGATGCGAAGAGGATTAGAGAGAGCAGCATAGATGATTAGGAGAGTAGAGAGGGACACTCACATTTGCCAGTAGGGAGTAGCAGAGAAATGAGAGTGGGGTTAGGCCAGCATAGCATATGAACCTAAATAGAGTTTCGTATTTCCTAGTGATAAATCGCAATTCACAAATCCTTGTGCCACTCTCGTATGTTATACGTATTTATACATCTAAAAAAATATTTTATGTTTATAAAAAATAATAAAATACATATTTTTTATTTTATTATTTACCTTTACACCTATATTTTTTTTTTTAATTGAAAAAGATAAAAATATTCCTTTTCTTTGTACGTGCATAGAACTGTTATACGAGCCGATCGAGCCCGAGTAGTGCAGGGCTCGGCTCGGCTCGTTTAGCTTATTGAGTCGAGCCGAGCTTGTTAAACAAACAAGTATTTTTCTGAGCTCGGCTCGGCTCGTTTAACATATCGAGTCGAACGGAACATTAACAAGTCGAGCTCACGAGCAACTCGTTTATTTTAACATCAATAAAGATAAAATTATCATCAATTTATCAGTATGAGTGATTTGAGAATATAAATTGTATTATTATGTAAAATATTATTATTTTATACCCTAAATTATATAATATTTATAAAATAACCTCTATTTTTTTAGTTTACCGAGTCGAGCCGAGCTCGTTAAGCAAACAAGTATTTTTTGAGCTCAGCTCGACTCGTTTAACACGTCGAGTCGAGCTTTAACGAGACGATTCGAACCGAGCTCACGAGCAGCTTATTTATTTTAACAGTTCTAACATGTATCATCTCTAAGTGTGAAAATAGTTTCGGGATTTGGAGAGTACTTTAAAGAAGATAAAAAACTCCCTCCCCAATCCCATGCATAGTCCACTTTTCTAGAATAGGAATAATTATAATTTTTATAATTTATTTAAAAATAATTTTTTTTATAAAAATTATTCATAATAAACTTATCATTAAATTATTTAAAATATTAAATATTTAATCAAGATTATAAAAAATTTCATCAAAAGTATCTAAATTTGAGATCAATGATATTATATTTTAATTATTTATTTTTTTATCAAAATTTTTTATTCTCCTAATAAATTATTTTATACTCTTGATCAAATATTTAAAATACATTTAAATAATTTTATGATAATCTTAACATACAACTATTATTATATAAGTCATATTCTTATTCTAATTAAACTATCACTAATTTACTCTCTCTTAATTAAACCAACACTAATAAAACCCAAAACCTTCCCTCAATTCGTATCTTCTAGAAGTCCGTTCACTTGTTTCTCTCTCAGATCCTTTCGTATTGCCCACAAACTCTAATTTATGATCTTCATCTTTTTCATCTATCACTCTCGATCTAAAACAATGACGTGACACTAACACCATCTTCATCTAAAAATTATACAAGCAGATTAGATCTAATTTTAGAATTTAGAAGAGAAAACACGTCAATTTTCCTTATATTAGAATTAGATCTAATTGTAGAATTTTCTTTCAAATAATTAAAGACAAAGCATGATGTGAATTAATTTCACAGTAAAATATTTGTAGTTTTTATGCATAATTAATTATTTTGTTTTATAATATCTAGTTTGATAGTAATAATGTGTTTATAAAAATTAATTACACAAATTCTAATATACAATATTGCACCAAACTCGACCCGGACAATATACCCAGTTAAAAATTTGCGGATCCTTACCGGGTTAAATCAGGTCAAATGAAATTTTCAAGAAAAAATCTCGGCAGTCCCAGAATGTATACTACATGAACCTATATGTGATATTGTAAGATAAAATATGTATTACTACATCTTAAAAAAATTAATTTTTTTGTACTTTTAAAACAATTATAAGGATAATATGTGTTTTTACAAGAACAAATATGTATTTTTTTAAATTTTTTTAATTGATTTTATGTTTATAAAATGTTGTTAATGTAATAATACCTTACATGTGTTACAATCTCGGCAGTCCAAAAATGTATACTACATGAACATATGTGTGTTACTGTAAGATAAAATATGTGTTCACATATTAAAAAATTAATTTTTTGTACTTTTAAAGTAACTATAAGGATAATATGTATTTTTACAAGAACAAATATATGTTTCTTACTTTATTTTTTATCTTTTATTGATTTTATGTTAATAATATGTTGTTAATGTAATAATATCTTACATGTGTCATTATATTTCGACAGTCACAAAATGTAGTATACTACATGAACATATGTGTGTTACTATAAGACAAAATGTGTTTTACTACATCTAACAAAATTAATATTTTGTACTTTTAAGGTAACTATAAGGATAATATATATGAATTGTTACAAGAACAAATATGTGTTTCTTAATTTTCTTTTAAATTTTTTATTGATTTTTATGTTGATAATATGTTGTTAATATAATAAAATATTACATGTCTTATTATATCTCGGCAGTCCCAGAATGTATACTACATTAACATATGTGTGTTACTGTAAGGCAAAATGTGTGTTACTATATCTTAAAAGATAAATATTTCTATAAAAATCAATAAATATTTATGAAAAATATGTATTTTTTTCTTATAGTAACACACATATTGCTCTTATATTGTATTAAAATATTTGTTTCTACAAAAAAATGAATATATGTAAAAAAATATCATTTCTTCTTACAGTAGCACACATTTGACCTTATAGTAACATAGATTTACTCATACAGTATCACCAACCGGGAGCGAAAATCCTGAAATTTAAAAATTGCTCAAATCCGATCCGATCAAGATCCGCGAATTTTGTTACTTTGACACTGTTGACCCGCGAGTTTTTTAAAAATTTCCATTTTAGTAGCATATTGCACGGTGCAATATTGCATTGGAGACCCACTCAAATAATAAATATCATTGAATTGCATGGTGAAATTAATTTGAGAAAAATTTAACCTAATTAAATTCCAAAACTTTGGGCAATCGAATGCGTGTGAATATTTTTTTACTGCCCAAAACCTAATTCATGTTATTATATTCGGCAATACAGAGCCTCTTTCTAAGTAAAACCTGATACGATTGGATTGAGACACTCAAAATCGAATGTCCACCGAAAAAGTTTATGAGGTTTGTCAATAGGGTATGTTTGGTTCGTAAGATGTTTTTGACGGATAGATACTTTTATCTTACGAACCATAATTGATATGGAGGGAATTTTTTTTTTTTTCGTGGTGGTCTCTTTTATGGTGGGGTGGTAGATCTTTTTCTGTGGAGGATTTGTTTCCCGCTGCACTGCGATTTTAGGTTACATTTCTAGGTGATCTTCTTTTTATGTTGGTTACAATTTTGGTCTATAGCGAGACAAAATGATATGTCATATTCGAATGTTGGAAAAATGTTTATTTTGATTAGATCCAAAACTCCCTAAAAAGACAATTTGTCTGAGCACACACTGGATTATAACAAATAAGACAATGGTCAAGATAATTCTTTATTTTACATTTACATGTACTCAATTGAAGGCTCAAATGAAGTCAAAAATCCTAAAGAAGCCTGAAGATAATTATGGGACCAAGGGTGCAAATGGCGATTGACGGTGTCAAGGTTTTTTTTTTATCTAATAATATTAATTTTTTTAAAAATATATATTAATAAAAAAATGCACATTATACGATAAATTATAAATTTAAAACATAGTTAATAACCAAATGCATTTTTCATAAAATATTAAAAACTATGATAATACGACATTGTCTAACTTCTAAATGAAATACAAAAATAGCAAAATACGTAGTACGAATAAATTATGAAGTATTTTAATTAAATTTTCATTTTTTAGTAATTTAGTAGTTTAGTTTCAATCTTATAATTTTAACTTTTACCTTAAAATAAAAAAATAAAAAAGTAACCGTCTAGGAGGCGCTTCGACGGCCACCTCGACGGCGCCAAATATGCTGACTGATTTTTTTCGGCGATTTGGCCTAGACGTGAACAGCCAAGCGCATCTCGGCGGCCGTCATTTACATCATTGTTTGTAACCCATTGGTAAATGCCTTTTTTAAGCTTGGTCATGAAAACCATCAATGAAGAGTCTGATATAGAATTTTTATTCAGGAATGACAGTGGCACCTAAAGGAGTCGGGTCACTGAGTTTCGAAGACTTGACTCTTATGTTAAATACTGCAAAATAAAGAGAATGTCGGTAACTAAAGCCCATAAGGACAAAGTCTAAAGATTTCTCATAAAATACATATCACTCAAAGCTCTTCAAGATTATCAGAGGACCAAAGTTAAAAATCTTACTGCCCGTTGGACCACACTAATGAAAGACAGACACTTCATATACATGCACTGGTATCTGAAGTCTAGCGTGCTCTAGGCAGGCGGAGCCAGAAAATCTTTTCACCAAACAAGCATGGTAACTGAGACCATTTCAAAGACTTAGTCTTTTGCCTACCTACTAAAAATAACAATTCTTGGAGATATCTCTCGAACTGTTAGTTTTCAAGAATGACTATAAATACAAAAGACATTGACTCAAACAAGGTTACGAAAAATTTCAGAGCAAGAAGTTAACCAAGACTCTCTAAGCATTCAAGTATTCATGAAACACTTTGCAAGATAAAATTTTCCTAGTGTTTCTTACATTTATTATAGTCTATTCTGTATTCGAGAGCTTTCATAGAATATCCTAAACTTAGGTGATAACCCAACCCTTAACTTTATTTAGCATTGTAAGAATTATCACACCCAGTTGAAAATCTAGAATACTAAACCACCGTAGAGCAGTGTGTGATAGGTGTTGGTGAGGTTGGTGTAAGAGGACTAGAACTCGTATAATTCTAGTGGTCAGTTCTTTAGAGAGGAATACCGAACCACAATGCACCTTGACACATTATAAATAAGATTAACTTCACTGAAGAAATTCTCTTGTTCAATTAGGATCGTGAATTAAGAACTTAAGTATCTGAATCACATTAAAGCCTTGTGTATTTTACTTAATTTTTGTGTTATATTGAATTGACATATAATTCAGCATTCAGTGTAGCTTTTCAGGATTGAATCATCAATTCTAACTGAACCAGTGTACTGACCTCTTAACAAGAAGCTTTGAAAACTAAGTTTAAAATCTTTTAGAAAAATTAAATTGAGTAGAATTTAAGGGCTTAAACTCCCGTACTTTGGCTTGTTGAGATAGCTATCCAACTGATAAGTTTCACAGCTATCAGTAGATGAGTTATCTGAACGTAGTCTCATTAAGCACTGACCACGTGTTTCCTGAATACTGAACTGAAGTATCACTTACTTTACTCAAAATTATCTTTCAGTTTAAGTGACTGAGGTTCTTTAGGGATCTTGCGAAAAGATTTGTTATAAGTGTATCCCCCCCCCCATAAACTTATTTTGCTTTTTTAGGACCAACACATATGGTAGAAGAAACTATTGTAATTGATTATTTTTAAAAAAAAACTATTGTAATTAATTACATTATATAAAAAATACTTAATGACCAATAATTTTATCTGAGAAATAGAAAAATGACTATATTTACAAATTGGTTCACAATAATTGCACATGAGTATATTTTTTCTTGCACAAAACTAATTTATAATTAGTGTTATTTTTATAAATCATTTTGTAACTTTCCCTTAAAATAATTCATAACAGATGTATGGATATATGATTCTAGTACCACTAATTAATTAATTTTCTTTAGCCTAATTTTAAAGCACTAAAAACTACATTTATATCCAAATTTATGTGTTAGTATTCAGACCTCATATTTAATTTACTTTTATTAATTAATTTAAATTTAATAATATTTATCTCAATTCTAATTTAGATAAATAATAATTAGGCTAACCATATGATATACATTCATAAGTAGTTGATAAAAATCGACCAGACAATTTATTCTCTTATTTTAGAACATTTTTATCAATTATTCTTATATTATTATTTTAAATTATAGTTTCATATTTAACATAATGTTGGCACTAAATTCATACGTTTTTTGTAATGCATTTATAAAATATTACTACAAAAAAAAATCATTATAGGTTATAAAATTAATCGAGTCAAAGTTATATTTAAAATATTTAACTTCAAAATAATCATATGAGATTTTGTGTGATTTAAATAATGGGTAAAACGGAAAAGAAAATACAAATCTTTTAAAACATAAAAAATAAAAACAAAAATATATCCCTAAAATATAAATTAATAAATACGGAGTCAATATAAAATTGAGGATCCCTTAAGATTGATTAAAAAAAATGACAAAAATTTGTATGAATTCGGGTTCTCAATTATCATTGTCATATGTATATATTATCACTATTATGTATATTCACTATCAATGTTATGCATACATACTATCGCTGTTAAAAAATCAAGTATATTTTTATAACAGTGATAGTGATTACACAATAACAGTGATACGAGTTCACAAGAGACCTACTCAAAAAATATTGTGGGGGATGGATTTGAATTTTTTTTTAATGTCTCATATGTAAATTGTGCACGGTGCGTTTATACTACAGTTGAGAATTGTTTACATTAAAAAGTGTAGGTTGATTACCTTGAAATTTTTACAACATTATCGATTTTCAGTATAAATTTTTTAGTGTAATAAAATTATATTTTTCAATGTAATCAAACCACATTTTTCATTGTAAATAGTCTTAACTTTTGAGTGAGTACGCCCTATACCAAGTATACGGGACACTTATTTTTTAAGGTGGACCTAATGCAATTTTATAATTGTTATAATTTAATTGGAATCAATATAATAATTGGAGGTAGGAATATATATGAGACAAGCCGTTCTTGAACTATTTGAATCTAGACTAGAAAAATATTTATTCGAGTTTATTTGTTAAATTTCATGTGCCGAGCTCAATTATTTTATTGAGTTGAGCTCGAGCTTGGTGGTATTTGGCTCAATACTTGCGAATAGGCTTGATTATGAAGCTCGCAAATAAGTTCGAAAATAAGTTTGTTAATAAGCTCACTAATATATTTGTTAATAAGCTCGTTAATAAGCACACGAACATGCTTAATTAATTATTCTTTTTCTATTATATTAAATTATATATATATATATATATATATATATATCAATGCAATAACTAAGAATTGAATCATACACCCCTTTTCGAGATAATACAACTATCTACCACTAGGTCACCATTTATATTGTATATACAATGAGATTTTATTTTATTAATTAAAAAAAATTGATGAGAATTTTAGGATCTAAATAATAAACTTCTTTGAGAATATCCAACAATCAAATAAAACATGAAAAAACTTGTATAAACCCGAGTTTACGGTGAACTTGGTTATCAATTATCATTGTCATGTGTATATAATATCATTGTTATGTATATTCATTATCACTGTTATGCATATACACTATCACTGATAAAAAATCAAGTATATTTTTATAACGGTGATAGTATATATGAATAACAGTTATACGAGTTCATGTGAACTCGAGTTCACAAGAGACCTACTCATAGAACATTATAATATTTACAAAATAAATTTTTAAGAATATTATTTAATATACTTTAAAATTTAAAATTTCCAATGAGCTTTTCAAGCCGAGCTCGAAATATGCAATGAGGTTTTTTTAGCCTATTTCAAACGATGCAAAAGAGCTTTTTTTCTTAGCCTAGTTTGAATTATGCAAACGATTTTTTTTTAGTCGAGCTTGAGCTAAACTCATTTATTTTATTAGAAAAATCTCTAAGTGTTTTAATGATGTAAAACCAACGACCCTTTGTAATAGGACTGGTTGAACCTGTTAGTCAGTTGATGGTAGTTCAAGTCTAGATTAGAATTTGACTAAGGGGGAATCCTTAGGAGAAGGCTCTTAGGCTATGTTTATTTTGGATTTAGTACAGATGGACTTAGAACTTTATGCTTCCTGTCCTATACAAGTTTAAGATTTAGAATCTAGTTTTCAAATTTCATATTCAATTCACATCTATAAAACCTATCCTACAAATACCTATATAAACCTAATATTGATTTGACATAGAGTTAAATCTCAAACTTTTCAAATCCAAAACAAACACATATATTTATTGTTTATACTTTACTCAAATTTTTTAAATTCTAAAATCTTGACTTGCTCCATATTTATTGCACACTCACATAATTATACACATATTTATTTATACTCTTCCTGTCCACTAAAAATGTGTACCATTGTATTTGTATGGATTTTAAGATAAAAACTAATCTATCCCGCCAAAACATGCATGTTTTAGCGGGATAGATTAGTTTATCCATTAAACAAAACACACCCTTAGGGTATTGTGAATGTATTATGAGGTCTATTTATGAATAAAATAATTAATTGTGAGAGTGATAATAAAAGTGATGATATTCATAAAAGGAAAGTGCATATATATTGTGCACCATAACTAAAAAAATATTAATTCATGTACACACTCACATAAACACATATTTATTTATACTTCCTCTATCCACTAAAAATGTGCATCATTGTATTTGTACGAATTTAAAAGAAAAATAGATAAAGTAAAAGTATTGTGAATGTAATATGAGGTCCATTTATGAATTAATTAATTAATTGTGAGAATTATAATAAAAGTGATGACATTCATAAAAGAAAAGTGCAAATTTATTGTGGACAGATGAAAAAGAAAATAGTACATAAATTTAGTGGACGAAATGAATATATTATCACTTTATTAAAATAATATTTTTTTATAATATATAAAATTCTGGAAATGCAAATTTCCATAAAATGGAGTGATATTTGTAAGGGGGGCCACAGCTAGAGCTGTTATATGAGCCCGAGTAGTGCAGGCTCTGTTCTGCTCTTTAAGCTTATCGAGCTCAGCTTGTTTAGAAAAATGAGCTCGAAATTGAGCTCGACTCGGCTCGTTTAGCTTAAATTAAGCTTGAATTTACGAACAAAACTCGATTGAGCTCGTTAAAGCTCGACATGAGTTCGAATATCCTGAAAAAATATATTTAACTAGTACTATATCAACAACTATATAATTCAACGCATATATATTCGCATACTCCAATAAAGATAAAAATATCACTATTCATCTGTACGAGTGATTTAAAAATTAAAATTGTATTATTATGTAAAATATTATAATTTTATACCATAAATTATAATATTTATAAAATAACATATATTTTTCGAGCAAACCGAGTCGAATCGAGCTAGTTAAACAAATGAGTATTTTTTTTTAGTATGACTCGGCTCATTTAACATCTAATAGAGTCGAGTCAAGTCTTAACAAATCGAGTCCAACCGAATTCATGAAGAGCTCGTTTAATTTAACAGCTCTAGCGCCCACGACCATCCCCTGTAAATAGTTGGGTGACTTATATATATGTTCAAAAAAATTATTATATTTATAAATAGGTGATGTGTAGAAAAAAAAATATATTTCTATACAAATATTTTGAATATAAATAAAGTGAATTTCTTGATCCATGTGTAAATCATTCTAAATAGTATTGGATGAAGATTTTTCAAATGAAAGGTGGTCATCGAAAATCTAAGCCGCCGAGCTGAACAAATTGAAGCGTCGGCTCAAGATACGGCTTGGATCCAGCTAACGAAAAGGGATTCAAAAGTTGAGGTGGATGGATTTGGATTTTTCTGTGGGTGAAACAATGGGCCAAACAAGCCTTTGCTTTGGGAATGCCGAAAAATAGGCTTTTATTTTTTGAAATTTTATTTTATTTATTCTATAATTCAGAATCTTTTACTTATACAAAGCCCATCAGCCCATGTGATGATTGGATTTTATTCTTTTAAGACTACATTTGAAAGAGGGGAGGAGGGTGACATAAGGGAGTTTTTGAATATTTAATTTATTTATTTGGTAGCATGTAATACTCCTACCGACCCAGTATTTTCTTCGTAAGTGAACTTTTATGCATGTTAAGAAAAAGTGAAGTATGTGAGTATAAAATTAAATAATAAAATACAGAAAATGTACTTTACTGACTTTTGTAAGTGTGAGTTATTTTATTTTTTTTGGTATAAAAAAAAAGTTGGGACATTCATATAAGGAAAGTGTAAAATTTATCTTGGGACAGAGGGAGTATAAATTTATGAATAGTCGAGATATATATTATATTTTTTTTCATTATTTAATGTATATTTTTCATCTCACTTTTATGGTAAGATTACAAATAAATATACAATAGTAAATGTGATTTCATATGACCATCGCTCATAAGCAAGACGAATAATAATAATAATAATAATAATAATAATAATAATAATAATAATAA
>JAPKLY010000029.1:177617-239399 GCA_026898435.1 Prunella vulgaris
ATAATAATAATAATAATAATAATAATAATAATAATAATAATAATAATTCCTACCAAATATCAATAAAAAATTAAATTATTAAAAATAAATATAAATTATAACTACATTCTAACGGTTTATTTGGTTCAATGGATAAGATAAATAACTCAACATAGATTAGACAAGATTATAATCTAGAGATTATTATCTATGAGTTAAATAGTATATTTGGATTGATGGATTAAGATAATTAGTAGTGTAAGTCTTATTTGGTTCGTTAGATAAGCTAAGATAAATTAAATTATTTTGGGTAAGTTTTATATAAGGTCATTTAAGATAGTGATATTTCATAGTGGACCACCAAAAACCCCAACTTCCCTAGAGGGTCATTTTATTTCCCAAAGGATCACTTTTGTAATGATTATATGGGCCCCATGTGTAAGAGTGATGTCATCACATGCACACATTTTTCTCTCACCTTACTCTCTCTCCTCACGTTTCTCTCTCTCCAATAAATACAAAATTACTTTTTTTTTGTAATTGAAATCCTGACTTAGTCTTTTATTTATTTTTTAAAATTTGAATTTTTTTATTTTGTAATTAAAATTTGATTTATTAATATTTTTCAAAATTTAATATTATATATTTGATATTAATTTATTATATTCAAATTTTATATTTTTCATTTTTTTCATGTTTAAATATTATTTTTCCAGAATTCATATTTTAACTTTTTTTTCTAATTTTAAAATGACATTTATATATTCAAGAGTTATTTTTGTGTATGCATTTTTTTCCATCAGCATATATATACTATTTTTCTGCATATATACTAATTTTTTTCTGAATATCATATACTAATTTTTTTCTGAATATCATATACAAAATTGCATATAAAAATAAAAATACTGAGTAGAAGGCAATAATTTTTATTCCACTAAAAATAAAATTTACAGAATTAAATCAAATCACAAAAAAATCAAATCACCAAAAAAAAAAATCAAAACATAATTAAACAAAAATCAAATCACTATAATTAAACAAAAATCAAATCACCAAAGAAATGCCCACAAAAATCAAATCAAATCAAATCACCAAAATCAAAAGAAATCGCTGCAACGGAGATTACTGTTGTCGTCTTGAAGTTGTTGCCGGAGTCCTTCCAGCCGGAAGTCAGGCTGCCCACAAACGAGCCCACATCGCCGCTACCGATGAAGTCCTCGTGCCATGCCTTCGTCGAAAATTAAGGCAGTGCTCCGCTCACCACGCCGCTTTGCGCCTTTGTCGCTGCTCTTCACGAATCTGCCCTTCAAGACACAAAATTTGAGTCAAAGCCGCTGCTTGCTGCTTCCCCATTTGCCAGAAAAATCACGCCGCTGGGCTCCCTCTCGGAACCGCCACGGATTTGCCAGAAAAATCACGCCGCTGGTCTCCCTCTCGGAACCGCCACAGATTTGATCCCACTATGCTGGGAATCGAGATTGCACCGCCCTGCTTTCATGGCGGATGAGAGAGAGAGAGGTAAGTTTTAGAGAGAGAGTGAGAGATGTGGGTTTGTGGATTTTATTTTGGGGTCCGAGAGTGGAGAGAGAGAAAAGGTTTTTGGAAATTTGATATAGGTTTGTGTGTTTCAATTTGTGTGTCACATAATGTCATGGGATGGGTCCCATTTTTTGACCCTCTAGGAAACATGAGATTTTTGGTGTTCCACTTGGTAAATATGCTATTATAAGTGGTCATGTTTTGTAATTAATCCAATTATTTTATTTAATTTGATGTTTGATTTAATGGACAAAAGCTCAAGATTAATAAAAAACCCAAAACTAAAATTTAATTATCTTATGAATGGAAGATAATATTATCCTAGGGGAGAGATATGATAATAATCCATTGTTTTAATCTTTACTAAAATACTACTCTTATATTGAAAAGGAGAACCATAATTCACTTTATTTTTGTTTATGATATAGAGGGCAAAATTGTCAATTACATGTGTTTTTATTATTAATCTTACAATCCAAACATTCAAAATGAAATTATCTTAGGTTTCATTTGGTTCAATAGATAAGATAATTAGTAGTGTAAGATAATTTCATTTTGAATGTTTGGATTGTAAGATTAATAATAAAAACACATGTAATTGACAATTTTGCCCTCTATATCATAAACAAAAATAAAGTGAATTATGATTCTCCTTTTCAACATAAGGGGAGCATTTTAGTAAAGATAAAAACAATGGATTATTATCATACCTCTCTCCTAAGTTAATATTATCTTCCATTCATAAGATAATTGAATTTTAGTTTTGGAATTTTTATTAATCTTGGGCTTTTGTCCATTAATCCAAATATCAAATTAGATAAGATAATTTAATTTATCTTAGCTTATCTAACGAACCAACTGAGACCTAACAAGAAAATAATACCAAACACTAACATTAAATATATATCCCTCACTTTATAATTATAATTTGACATTACATACTAATATTTTACACACTACCAAACGGAACTTTACAGAATAAAAAGAAACATAAGGCAAATTTAATTAGTTTTATGCATTTTACAATTTAAATAATTTTTTAAATAGTTATATCCATTATTATTAGAAAGACATATATATTATTATTATTAAAATGTATATTTAAAAAATTCAATAATGATATGTATAATTTTTTAATAATAATAATAACTGTAATTTTTTTTAAAAAAAATTACTTGATACAACTTTATGCATGAGAGACTCACCCATTAAATTATGGTACCACGACACCTGGAAAGATTAATCCCCTGTTTCATCATTTAAAGTTTAAAATAGTAGACAATGATTAATCATTAAAAATTAAATTAAATGTATAATCAAGATGCTGCAACATATATGACCAAAATAGATGCTACAACATATATGACCAAAATTGATGCTACTATTCTAAAAAAAATGCTGCAACATATATGACCTAAGATTGAGAATTCTTAGGGGGGGTTTTTGTTTTAAATTCTTCAGTGGTAATGAGAATGAAATTTTATTTTCCTCATTTACCCTTACATATGTTGAATGAGAGTTTATGTTCATGGTGGTTAAATTATTAATGTTGTGCTCCAATTTTAGAAAAGTTGACAAAAAATGAATGTTGTTAGTTGTGATATGGGCAAGGATTAAAATTTCGCGAAATTTCGGAATTTTGAGGGTACCGATATGGAAATTCACTTGAACGATTATTTTTCCAAAATTTCGGTAAAATTTCGGTAAAATTTCGGGAAATTTCGGCGAAATTTCGATATCGGTCCAGGGTAATTCAAAATGTACAGATTATCGAGAAATATCGTGGAAATTTCGGTAATTTATCGGTCAAAATTTCGACAAATTTCGAGAAATTTCGATATATTTCGGGAATTTCTCTAATTTGATGACTTGGTACCATTATTGCTTAGACCAAGATGATCTTTCTTCTTTTACATTCGAGGCTCATAGGACATCATTTTGGTATTAGTTGTGTAATATTCAATAATTATGAATAATTGTTGTATCGTTTTATATGTCTTACGTATGTTTTCTTGATATGTTTGTTGTAAGATTCTCATTTTATTGAGATTTTAAGTTCAATTAATGTATTAAGACTAGTAATAATATTGTCTAAAATTTCATGTTAAATTTCCATCATTTTAATGAAATTTCCGTGAATTTTCTATTTTTTACCGATATCGATATTCGATATCGATATTTCCACCGATATATCCATAAATTCAGGGTACCGATATTTCCGTCGATACCGATATTTTCATCATTGGATATGGGAGATTGATTGAGTAGGATGATTATAAGGTGAGAAGGAGGTAATCAAATGTGGGTAATGATTACCTTATTTAGGAGAAAAAATAATGTTATGTACCTCATTTACTCTCATTACATATAATAATTACTATGTGTATATCTCATTCTCATTATCATTGAAGAATTTTTTTACCAAGTACCTTATTATATTGATAATTATAAATTAACAAATAAATATGTATACAATAATTAAATTTGCATACGCGAATATTAATTTTTTTTATCCAATAATTAAATTTATTAATTCAATGTTGCTAAAAGTCAACAAAACATGTATGAGCTATTAAACCAAATTATGCAAGAATTTTTAAAAATATATGATAAATACATCTTAAAAATGCACAATTTTTTTATCTTTTTGCATACACAGGTATTAAATATTTTTTAAGCCAATTTTTTTTAATCAAATTGTAAAAAAATTACTGGGGGGTGTTTGGTGGGTGACTTTTGGAGGTGAGTAATGGTAATCAAAATCATAGTGTGTGTTTGGAATGACTCTAATATGACTTTGATTCCCAAAAACTAAGGAATCAATCATAATTCAGTTGTATGAGAACTATGACTTTCATTCCATACAATTTCCATTCCTATACCCTTTCCATTCCTTACAATTATACCAAACGCCCCCTGAGCATGTACGAACTATTAAGCCGGAATATGTAAGAAGACATTAAAAGATTAAGCAGCATAGCATATTGGTCCACATAAGTGATAATATTTACAAATTAGTTCACAATATTTACACACAATTAAAAAAAATTGCACAGAATTTTTATTTTGCACATAATCAATTTGTAATTAATATTAATTTTATGAACTATTTGTAATTTTTAAAAGATAAAAAAATATTAATCAACAAAAAATAAAATTTAAAATTTTATTTAGAGATTATTACAAGGGCAAAGTTTGTTCTCCAAACACCAAAAAAAAAAAAAGGCACTACCTTTAGAAAAATATAAAGAAGGGCAAGGTATCATTGAAAAGGCTGTTATTTGACATAAAGTAGGTCTATTCAAATTTTTGAATGGGTGTAAAAATAATTAAATGTGCACTTTGATAACATTTTACACACTCATAATTATTGCTAGAATTTTAAGGATTTTTTAGTGTGCATATTGAATATATTTTGCACGCATATAAATATGAGACTTTTCAAATTTTTCGAGTGTACATTTTGATAATATTTTGTATACTCATAATTATTATTAAAATTTTTGAGTGTGCATTTTTTATAATATTTTGTGCATGCATATTTTTGCAGATCCATAATATTTTAGTATGCATTTTCAACAATTTATGCACGCTCTTAATTATTAGTATTTTTATATTATTTAAGCATGTATTTCTAATACTTTTTTTTTTATCTAAAGAATTTTATTGCAATTTTGCACACACACATATAATGCGTTTTTCAAAAATTTTTAACAGTGCACAATTTCTATAATGTTTTACACACACATAATTAATGCTTATTTTAAGGATAAAACAATAAGAAAATACTGGGTGGGGTGAGTTTGATTGCAACTTGAGTTGGGTTATTTTTTGGTTACTGTGTAGCCGCAAGGTTGGCCACTTTTTTGCCTAACATTATATGTAATTAGGGGTGGAGGAAATATCGAAAATACCGGTATACCGCACTTATCGTATCGAAAAATATCGAATTTATCGAAATTTTTGATATATCAAAATTTTCGGTACGGTATGGTATCGTATCGAAAATTTCGATACGGTATATAAATATAGAAATTTCGGTATACCGCGATATACCGAAATATTTTCGGTATATTGAAATATTTCGGTATACCAAAAATATTTCGGTATATCGCGATATACCGAAAATTTCATATTGAAATTATTTCGGTATACCAAAAATATTTCGGTATATTGAAATATTTTGGTATATCACGGTTTATCGAAAAAATCAAAATTTTCGGTATACAAAAAATTTCGGTATACCGTTGTCATACCGAAATTTTCGATATGAAAACGGTATGATTTTTTTCGATATCGAAATTTTGGTATATCGAAGTTCGGTATACCGAAATTTTCGGTATAACAACGGTATGATATTTTTCGATATCGAAAATTTCGGTACGGTAACGGTATGGCGAAAAAAAATTCGGTATGTCGTACCGTCCACCCCTATATGTAATGGTCCTTTATATAATGAATTGTTTTATTTATTAATATAATAAATAAATTAATAAAAGTGATATTCAATTTTAAAAACCCAATGTAAAAAAATGCCATTAAAATTCAAAATACATATAAAAATCTTGCGAAGGTTATTAAGGATAGTTGATCCTCCAATTTTGACCCCATTCAATCCAAAACTGATAAAATGTGATGTTTGATTGGTGGGGGTGATAATACTATCAAGGGCTTCACAAGGAAATTGCAGAATGGGTGATCGATAATATGAATTATTTTCACAATTCTAGCCGTGGAGATTTCACTAAATGGGATGGCAGTATTTGGTCAGAGAAATACAAGCAATTAACACATGTAATCATAAAAGTCCCCATCCGAGAAAAAGAAAAATCTCAATTCACTGCCACATGTCTCCTATAAAAGTCCACATATTCTCTTTATTTTCTATGAATTTTGGAGTGATAGACACAATATTAAAATAATTAATAAAAATATATATCTATGAGATTCATAATAATGACACCACTCTATATAATGTATCTATCTTTTTTCTAACTTTAGAAAAAAGTTACACAAAGAAACGAAAAGGATTCGGGCACCTCCTAAAAACGTTGCTTCAATATATAAGCAGCAGCAGTGGATCTCCTTCAATTACACGCTTCCCATAGTTCTCATTTTATTATTTTTTATTTTTTGTGGAAAAATGATCCCAAACATTATATGCTTAACGGAAGAATCCGTTAGTTGGTAAATTCGGCAGAATTTTTGGAGGGAGATGACTCCTTCATGCATAACCCCAAACCTAGCTAAAACCTCCCAGTTTTGCATATTTGCAACCAGATAATAATAATAAAATGTCTTCATCTAACATTCGATCCAGTGTTCAACGCAACTGTTGGTCAGATGCAAATTCAGGAAGACAAAGGCATGTAATAATTGTAGATTTGGTTTTGTCAGTCAAATCATCTCAGGTTCACTCCACAATACGAAGACTTGAGCTTAAAGATGCAGAAGTGAAGGTGAAGAAGCTAGCTAGAGAGAGAGAGAGAGGATCAAAACAACCTGTGCTCTACGAAATTTAAAGATGAAATAAAGAAGCTGCAACTAATGGAAAAACAGATGCATACAACTTGAAGAAATTGCAAGTGGAAAAATATGTATTCATTCTTGGTTATAATAGTATCATAGCTATTGTAAAGCTGTTAGGTGTAACCAAACTTCTACTTGAATGAATAATTAAAGTGTCATAATTTCATCAACACAATGCCAAAAAACACTTATCTAAGTAAAATTCATTACCACCTAAACCAGCATCCAAGAAAGAACAAAAACTAGTAATGCTTTCTGTCTCAAAAAATAAAACCATAGGCATAAAACAATACAAACTACACGCATTACTGCTTAATTTTCAAAAAGATTGCACTAGGTAACATATTTCAGAAGAGGATCCCCTCCTGTACGTTGGATTACACACACCCTCGGCTCCCTCTGCACAGGACATATTTCTTCCCTCCAATGTTTGTCTCACATGTTGATGGGACCTCGTGGCTTTCTCTTTAAAAGTAAAAATTCTCATTGGGGTGGAAAGTCACGGGAGCTGATGTTTGGCCTTGGAAAGATATATATATATATATATGTCCCATGTTCATGTGATGTGAGGTGAGGTATCACACTCTGGTCAGCTAGTGATAAAGTGTTGCTAGAAATAATGCTTACCCTTACCTGCTTTTCTACAATTAACAACAAGAATAATTAGTTAAAAAATAGAATAATTAGATTGCTTTGTTTTCCAGAAAAGAAGGAATAAATTAAAAATAAAAAATAACTTGCATGCTCCACATTGTCAACTACATTAGCAATTATATTGCCTTAGAGAAGTATTTTTAGTCTTTGTTTCATTTTCGTAATAATAAGATAAATCAGATTAGAAACCGGGAAAAAAATAAAGCATTTAACACCAACTGAAACGTGCATTGATCTACTCACTGCAGTGCAGGTGCATCTTCTGATTCTTGAGTGAATGGAGGAATGTCATCAGCTTATATATTTCTTCCGTTGATTCCTAAAAATGTGAATTGAAGGTCGAAAACTGATAACTTTAATCAAGAAAAGTTTCAGAACTTTGAAACAACACTCCTCCTCCTCTTCAATTTTTCGGCACCAATTGCACTATACATGCCAAGATAGAACACCACTCAGTTCCCTTACCCTACAAGAACAACTCATTCCCCTCAAGTCCAATGATCAAAAGTCACAACTTCATATAAATCAGATATTGATTTCAATGCATGCAATCGCAATCCTTTGTCATTCTTCTATTTAATATTTCCCTAATTGTTGGACAGATTATCTTTCCTTCCCACAACATTCATCCCTGTTCACATGCAACCTCTTCATCGGACATTCTTATCTATCCCAGCATGGTCATGATTAGATTTTGTCTAGCTTCTATAAGGACCCCATTCCATGACTCACATATTTTGTTCGACAACATGTCACACTTTGGAAAGGTATTTGACTAATGTGAGGGAGGTTTTTATTGCAACCAAGCTAAAGACTTCTCATCATTGCTTGGTCAAAATACTGTGGTAGCTGTAGCACCAATTCTTGAATGTGATAACCTTGAACCCAACCTGTTTCCTAGGTGCTTCACACAAAATCTGTTTTCACACCCTGGTAAATAGCCCTAAAAGCAACTAACGGCCCCTTTTCTATCACTCGTAAAGGTACACAGTTTTTCCCTTTCAATATTAAGGTCTTCTTTCTGGATGGAAACCATGTCCAACTCTCAGTGTTTCAGTATTCACTACTGCATAGGCTATGGGGAAAATCTGGTTAATTGGATCAACAGAAACTGCAGCTAATAATACCCCCCAACTGGGAGCTTTAAGGAAAGTCTCATCTACGCCTACCAAGCTAGAAACCCAACCTTTAAGGCTTGAAACCACACATAGAGTTTGTTGTAACTGTTTGAGTGAGTCTGATCAACACAAATTTTTGTAGGACCTATTCCTAAGAGCATTTGCATAACCTCACACTAATGAATATTGCTATCCTAAATCATTTTTTTAGCCTTCGCCTTAGCTCTATATACTTGGAGTTTAGAATAGAAACATTCTCCACCAATCTAAGATCTTTTTCAGGACTATCCTTAAAATCTTCCACAAAGAAATGTTGATTGTCTAATTTTCTTATTTGGAAACAGTACTCTTCATCAGTTACTTCCAAACAATTTATAAACCAATCACAATCACCACACCTGGCATAAATCCTCCTGTTAACATTTTTTGTAATTGCAACATTTCTTTCATTTATACTTGACAGCATTTCTAAACAGTTGTTTAGATGTAATATTGGACTCTCCAGCAGCAAGTTCATTATGAAAATCCTCATATTCACTATCCCCCAAACAATTATCAGAAGAAGGTCTACCACTATCCTCCCCTTGATCATTCCCTAAACCAGCCTCCTTATCTACTGTTTTTTCAAATACGACAACATCCTTTTCTCATCAATTTTCTATTTCCCCTCCCACTGACCCTTTTCTTTTCCCTACAATTTCATCACTAACATCAACTTTCCCCTTTCTTTTTCAATTAGTGACGAATGCAATTCCTAAGATTTTCTTGGGTATTTTTTGTTCTGTTGCTCTGGAAAAGCTGGGTCAAGAGTGATGCAATTTGTCATCGTTATGGTGGTTGAAGGTCAAAGGTTAAAGGCAGACTGATCGAAGAATCAGTGATCCATCAAATTATAAGTTTATAACTCTACAAAGTGGGTTACTATCCATATGAGATGGAGTTGTCACTCCAAAATATTTCTCTTTTAGCATAGTGCAATAGTCTTTATCTACTTAGACCAACTCATAACATAACATAAACTAAATGAAATATGAATCCACCAGATAAACTAAATGAAATATAAATTCAGTCAATTTTTGCAATTATTAAATGATTTACAAACAACTTCGATATTGTTCCAAAAACACAAACAGCTCCCATCATCATGCATTAATTTTCCAAAACATGCAACTCGAATCAGATACATTTAAATTAGACACACTATTTCCTACACTGTATTAAAGTAATGATTCTTATCACTATAAAACTACACTCCACTAATACTTGTTTCACCTCGAGCAACACACTAATAATATATTTTCCTTTAGTGAAGCTACACTCTGCTAATAATTTTGGCAGGCTGCTCCTAATAAGGAATAACGACAAATTACATTTCACAACAAAAAAAAAAACGAGCACGTTTGCGTGGACCCCACAAATAATCACCACCGCTTCCCTTCCCTAAGAATTAGATACTCCCTACCGGCCCCCACCCACGCCTCTCCATAAATACTTAATTCATAAATAAATAAAATAATAAAAGCCGATGCCAAATACAGAGCATCTATTATACTTTATTCCGATTCGTGTGAGAATATTCCTGGGAAATGGTCAATATACAAAAAACAAAAGGCAGAAGAACAGGGATGGATGTTGAACAACCATCAGCCGGAAGAAAGAAAGAGCAAGATCGAAACAAAAGAACACAGCATAGAAAACAAGTAATTCGACGCAGTAAAAGCAAAACTCTTCTTATTCAGAAACGACGGGGTTTTAACATTTAAACGATGGCTTAAAAAAGGACTCATTCAATACTCCATAGTCTCAGGAATAACATAAAAACTGGAAATCCAAAAACAGTGAATTTAAAGGACAGATCATCATCAGATCTATAACACAACAGATCTTCACGAGATAGATCTAAGAAAGTTGACCACAATCAGCGATCACAACTGGCTTCGAGCACCTTCCGCTGCTGGATCCCACCTTCTCGATTGTCTTCACCACGTCGTATCCTTCAACCACCTGCCCAAACACCACGTGCTTCCCATCGAGCCACTCGGTCTTGGCGGTGCAGATGAAGAACTGCGAACCGTTGGTCCCCGGTCCGGCGTTCGCCATGGACAAGACACCTGGTCCGGTGTGCTTCTTAATGAAATTCTCGTCAGCGAATTTCGATCCGTAGATCGACTCGCCTCCAGTGCCGTTTCCAGCGGTGAAATCGCCTCCCTGGCACATGAAATTAGGGATCACACGGTGGAAGGTCGAGCCCTTGAAGTGGAGAGGCTTTCCAGATTTACCGGCACCCTTCTCGCCGGTGCAGAGAGCACGGAAGTTTTCAGCGGTCCTGGGAACAACGTCGGCGTAGAGCTCCATGACGATCCGGCCAACAGGCTGGCCGCCGACAGACATGTCAAAGAAAACCTTTGGGTTTGCCATACCTACTGGAAATTCTTTGATCTAATTTTTTTCTCAATCGTACTTAGGGTTTGGAGTTTGTGCGAGGACGTGCATATATAGGAAGCGTGAAGGGGATACTCTATGGAAGGAATAATCGGGGCCGTTGAAAATGGACAGGTGGTGTGATCTTTACGGTGTGGCTAGTGGAGTGGGTTGAGTTATTCTATGACCGTGGTTAAGTTAAGAGATTAGGGCTCGAATATATGCCTTCATTATCCGCTGGACCCGTTTTCTAGTGGGCTTTTTTAAAGTGGTTCTCTT
Source organism: Prunella vulgaris (assembly GCA_026898435.1). Lineage (NCBI taxonomy): Eukaryota > Viridiplantae > Streptophyta > Magnoliopsida > Lamiales > Lamiaceae > Prunella > Prunella vulgaris. Next base: position 189,140 of record JAPKLY010000029.1, read on the forward strand.
GTGGACCAAAATTTGTGTTGGGCCCATTCTCGGGATTCCCAACTTCTCCTTTTTTTAAAAAAAAATTTATTTATATATTTTATACTCTATTTATATTTAAAATATTTACAAATTCTATATTAAAATGATTCCCATACTCAATTATTTTCTTCCCTATTTTATTCTTATAAAATACATTAAAATAATATAATATCAAATATTATTAAACATTAATTTAATATATAATAAAAAAATTCCTATCAAAATTTTCAAAACAAACACATACCATTACTGTTCACTAAAGATCTTACATCCAATAGTTTTAAAGTCACAACTTCACATAACCACTAAATCCCAAACTAATGAATCTAAATTTTTGACACATCATCATCATCATAATAATAATAATAATAATAATAATAATAATAATAATAATAATATTATTATTATTATTATTATTATTATTATATGCTTTATCAATTTATTTTTGAATAAATAAAGCAATTTAGAATTGGAGTTAAAACTGGAGAATACGAATATTTGGATTCTTGATGGTGTCCCCATTCTCCGATCCTAAAATCTCATTTGCATCTTGAATTCTTCAAATAAGAAATTGGTGGTGGATGATAATTCCAATAGTATTCATGACAAAGATGATAGGTATATCAAGTGATGTTAAAGGTGACATCTATAGGGTTGTCTAGATCTGTAATACAATGTAATTTAAATTCATCAATACATAAAACTAAAAAATATATAATACAATTAAGTATATTGTCAATTACATACATTCTCAATAACCTTTTTTTTTTTTAAATCAAGTATTATGGATAGAGCAATTATTACCTTTCAGTCCCAAACGATTCCATGAACTTTATATTACTAAATTATAAAATTGGAGCGCGGAAACACCAAAACTAAAAATTAAATTTATGTATTTAGAGGGAAAAATTAAGAGATCCAAGAAAATTGTAATCTATATATTTTATATTTGCGTATTTTTAAAATGTTTATTTGAATATGTTGATTTTTTTTTACTATCATACTAATATATTTTAATAAAAACAACTAATATATTCAAAAATATATAAAAAGATAAATATTATGATAAATTTAGTTCAGAGTATGTGTTGATATGGCGAACTAACACTATCGACATATGGCAATTACACTAGGCTTAGCAGGTCGCCAGGGCCCACCCAGATCCGTTGAAGCGCGGAGCTCGCCCATGCAGGGACGACTTAGCTACGTAGCTCGCCCAAAAGAGCTAACCTCTGTCATTACCGGAGCTCGCCCGGAGCTCGCCCCATGTCCCCCTGTGGGCCTCACCGAGTTCCACCACCATGTAGCATCCGTAAGCCATGCAAGGCATTGAAGCTCGCCCCGGAGCTCGCCGAGCCACTGAAACTCATCTCCGAGCTCGCCCATGAGCTCGCCTGTTAGCCAACTAGATCCCGATGGTTGTACTCTTTTTCCCTCCGTCCGGTTTATCCACAAGGGTGGTTTACGGCGAGGTTTTTAATGAGACTCATCTAGTCTAAGACATAGTAGTAGGACGAGGCACAACATATGTAGCAGTGTAAGGGACCAGGACGAAGGTTACGGACCCACGTCAACACCGGAAGCCATATAGGCTCGTAAGGTGCCGTCTACACCCACACACCTATAAATAAGACCTCTCTTGTACTATTCACACAATTCTCACAAATTCTAAAAAATTAATATAATCCCTACTGCAATATTTCTCTCTCTAAACTCTCTACTATCCCTCCTCATATTATATCCAAGAACACAAAATCTTGGATTATTGTTTGATGGAATTAATATGTTATAACTAGCCACATAACTAACACGATTGACAAATTCTATCAACAGTATGTTTACCCTAATTGCATTCAATTATTATTGAGATGAGCAAAGGAAGTCTATTAGTGAACTTTGTTAAAATAACTTAAATAGTAAGAGTCTACTACTTTTTGTGAGGCACTGACGCTAAAAGATTTTTGGTTGATTCTATTCTATAATAAAATATTTGGTAAAATAAATTATTTGGCAGTTTATATTTTATAATATCTTAAAATAAGTTTCTTACAGCTTATAGCTATGAATAATAAATTGAGACATCTCAACTTATTTTCTTCACTCATTTGCACTATCCCTAATCCTATCACCCCTATTCCACCTCTGTCTCAATATAAAAAATATTTTTTTTAATTAAAAAACTTATATTATATATTCCCTCAGTCCCCTCAAATTTATTTTCATTTGTGTAGGCACGAGTTTTAAGAAAAATAAGATAAAGTAAGGATATTGTGGAATTATTGTGGAGTCCACTAGAGAATAAAGTAATTGTTTGTAAGTGTGATAATAAAATAATAATATTTAAAAAGAGAATGGAAATAATTTTGGAGGACGGACGAAAATGGAAAATGAAAATTAATTTGGGAGACGGAGGGAGTATCATATATATTATCAAGAAATCTATAGTTGTATTAGGTAAATATTTTAACAAATTATAAATAACTTTTTATAAACTTTTAAAATAACTTATAAGATGTTACACTCGTAAAATATTTAAAATACATTTATTAAAAAGAGATGAAAATCGCTACCAAGATCTTGCCTTTTTTCAGTTTGATCTTGTATATTAGTTTAAATTAAGGACGATCTTCTCTCAAGAAAAATAAAAGGATAAGAACGATCTATATTACTTCACAAATATTTTTATGAATAGATTCCATAGTATGAAATTTATATTATAAAATATACTTATCATATATATTTTATATTGTGATACAATTTTTAATTATAATATCAGTAAATTTATATTAATGATATAAATTTTATATCATGAACAAGTTTCAAATCACTACTAATCTACTATTCATATTACATTTGTACATATTAATTAATGTATGCATTGACCTAATTAAAGGAATATTCAAGATACTAAAATATATTGATGATGAGATTTAATCTTGTGTATTATAAAGGATATTTATTCCTTCTGTATAGATTATTTGATGTACGTATTGATCTAAAAGGAATATCCAAGATACTAAAATATTTTGATGATTATATTTGGTCTTGTGTATTATAAAATTAAGGATGATTTTTTTTTTTAAAGATTAATTTATATATTAATCTTGTGTATTTAAAAGGATACTTTATTTTCTTTTTGTACATAATTTTTTTACGTATATTTTATTAGATCCTAGATAAATTGATGGTAAAGAATTGTTGAATAATTAATTGTAATGATGGCTTTTTTCCAGAATCGATACTCAATGTCATGAAATCGAGCGTGAGTAACCCGAAAGTCGTAGAAGAGTGTGCTCTCGTCCGACGGCAGATACCCTAGAAAGAAAAAACACTTAGTTCAGTACAAAGTGAGAAATTAAGCATCAAGATACTTATGATCTTTCTTAATTGGGCCGGAATGCAGTGGGGATCCCAAGCTCAATCCCTCGGACATAAATTAATGGTAAAGAATTGTGGAATAATAATGGTAGTGATGACTTTCTTCCAGAATCGATCTGAGCGTGAGTAACCTAGCTAGAAGTCGTAGGTACCCTGCAAAGAAAAGAAACACTTAGTTCAATACAAAATGCGAAATTAAGCATCGAGATACTTATGATCTTCCTTGGACCTGAACGCAGTGGGGATCCCAAGCTCAATCTCCTCCCATGAACCGGCGACCTAGCTAGAACGAAAACTCCCTTTATTACCAAACCTGTTGGGAATATCATCCACGAGCTTCTCTTTGATATGAAAACTCCCTTTATTGTCTCGTGGTTGGGATTCCTCGCAACTTGAAAGAAGACTGTGCACTCTTTTGCAGATGACATCCCGTACAAACAAATGAGCGCAAACAGGATCATGGTCCCTAAGACCAACCTCCTCCAGGAATTGCATTGGCGTCAGGTGTTCAACATGTTGTAAATGGAAGGATGCAGAGAGAAGAGCAAACCTGCCATCATGATATCATACAACATTGGCTGGTAGAAATGCACGTCGGATGGGACTCAACCTCAAAACTCCTATTCCAGTTGGCCAAATCCTGCTCCCCTACTTGGCTCTTCTTTCATGTGCCAATTAAAATTACCTCGCGCTCAGAGCGGCACTCAACCTCAAAATCTGTATGATGTCTCTTCTGCATGCGTCTCCAGCCGATCCTAGTCAGCAAAAATCATTTCCCCTTCATCAACGGAAAGAGAGACCATATCCTCGCTCTCATTATCGCTGGACTCTCGATCATCAGTGGAAGAGTTGCTCCAATCGACACTCTTAGAAGACACAGACTATCAACACCCGCTAGTCTGAGGGCGAAGAGGAGGTGCCACCACCGCCGGACCCGCTTGCCGCACTGCTTCCAGCCATAATCTCCAACGTCAAGAAAGAAAGAAAGAGAAAAAAAAGGCTTACCACCTTAGTCCAAGTTCCGACCGTCACAAGCTTTTCAGGACGCCAACTACTATCCGAGTTTGCAAAATAATGGGAAGGGGAAAATAAAGGGTCCACTCCGATCCTATTTATAAGCCAGGGCGGAAGGACCTACGTGCAAATACTTGGGGATAAATTCCAGAACGTCAAAAAAATTTGGCCTCTTGAAGCAATTATGCAGCTAAACGACTCGCACGTAGCAGCCAGACGTGACCTTTGGTGCACACACATGAAACACATCGGTCCATATTTCCAAAGATATGCAACTGTTCACACGTCAAATATGGGCCAGAAACGACTTTCCCCAAAAGTCACCAAATCAGATCCACCTTTCGCGTCACATGCAAGCCTTGCACCGCAAAATTTCACATCACAGAGGCATCAATCATGTCGCACCTAAAACCTTCAAAATCACTACTCCTCGGATGGATATCGACGTTGGAGTAAAACCAGCTCAACCTTGGAGTAGTGTTTTCATAATCGAACTGATGATAAAACTGAACAAGACACAGGTTCACGGTCCAACTAGTCCAACCGTTAAAATAATTTACACATATTTTTTATTTTTTCTATATTAAATAAAATAAATATTCACTTATAAAAATTAAATAAACACAATAGAGTCATACAATAATAACACAAAAGATAAAAGAGCCAAAATAAGTCAATCAAACTAGATTTTCTTTATTATTTTTTTCTTAATTTTCAGCCACTAGGATTTTATTTTATTTTTGGTGAAAAATATATTTATGACTTTTGATTTAATTAGGATTTGGAAGCTACATAAAAATAAGTAAAATAAATAAATAATAATAGTTTTTAAAAATATATGGTTCTAATCGGTTCGACCGCATAAACGGTTCTTCCAAGATCAAACTGGAAGGTGATTGTTGTAGGACAATTGATCATGGGCCTAAGGCCCATTAAAATGATGGATGACCCACCCTCCAAGGACCAAGAACTAGAGTAAGGGCCCAATAATCAAGCTGAAGGAGCGACAACGACCTCGATATTGTCTTTACCCCGATGTCACCAGGATCAGTGCGAGGCCACCAGCGGTCATGAGCACACCCAGAATGACATCAAACTGGCTCACATCATTCCGAATCCACGAAGTTAGAGAAGCTAAAAGATGACCCACAACCTCGACCTAAAAGAGATAGCAAGAGGATAAGATGTAACCTAGTATAGCATGTAATTGTTGTCTTATCCCTCATATAAAGGGCGGGACAGAAGCTTCTTAGGGAAAATCAGAACTGAATCAGTCAGATGATTTGTACTTGAGCTGAGTTGTCACTCCCCCATTGGAGCAACCAGCCCTGCCCCAAAGATTTGGAGGGCTAACTTGGTATTTAATCGTAGCATTAAATGCTCCAATTCAGTAAGATATCATGGCAACAACAAGTACATTATCATGTGCCTATAAATACAGCTATTAAAGACTCATAAATAAGAATTTGGAAAAATCACCATTAAAGTACATGCTCTACACAGACAAACTTGACAACTCTCTATGTATTTACATTCTCCCATTAACTCCCCCAATCATTCATATTTATTAATAGCTGTTAGGATCCCGCAATAGTCACGACAACCTTAATCTCATTAGCAGTTGAATCTACTAAAAACATGAGAGAAATAGATTGTGGATAGGATAATTGAGTCGAGGTGGAGTTTGTCTTGGAGAAGAAGTGTAAGCTATGGGGTGTCAGGGAGGGCGAGAAAACCAGGAAGATGGTGGAAGAGATTTTAAAACCAACAGGTGTAGGGAATAACTAGTGGTTTTTCGAGAGGTTAGTGGGGGAGTTAGGTGATGTAAAGGATATTCTTTTGGGAGGAGTCTTGGGTTAGGTCGGAATCTTTTAAACACATATTTCCTAGGCTATATTATTTGAGTAAGAATAAGATTTGTAAGGTGAGTTAGTTGGGAGAGTAGAAAAAGGAATATGGGTGTGGAACTGGAGATGACAGAGAGAATTGAAGGAAATGAGAATGTATTACCCTAAATAATATGATTAATTGATTAACTCTTGCAGACGCTTTTGGTTCTGTCGGTGCTTGAAACTATTTTGTCTTCTTCATATTGCTAAATCTCTAGAGTCAATAATTTTATATGGGGAACTGTTGATTTCGCAAAAAGGAAAAAAAATCTTGAAGTGATGAGAACACAAGAAAAATGAGAGGGGGTGCCCTTTTATTATTATTCTCCATTTTGATAAAGAGATGATTCAAGAGGCCAATAAGAATGAACATAAAAACGATTGAGCCAACTTGATATTTTGGTAGTACCACCACAAACAAGTGCTTTCCAATTTTTTCTTCTTTCATACATTAAGAGAAGATTGAATTGGAGATGCAGAAGTTTTGAACTTTCTATTGTGTTTACATATAACAATATTCTTTATTTTTATTGGGGTATTTTTGCTTGAGTTGTACGAGATGAAAGTCTCATATACGATTCTGGGAGGGAGTTTTTGCCTATTTCAATAAAGTCTATGATTGGTTCCAAGAACATCTTGAGATTCAAGCGATTGCGGATGATATAACTAAGTAAATATGTTCCTCCCCATGTCAATATATTTACTGTTTAAGGAGAATTACGCTTACCTATATTTTAGTACAAGTAGCTACAGAATTTAATGTGACTTTTTACTATCATCTGACAGTTACTTTTTTGTTGTATTTACCCCCATTGAACCCGGGTTTTTTATGCATACAAGTATTTTTGTTGGAACATTGCACATAACTAATGAAATGCTTAGAGTATCTCCATTTCCCGAGAAAGGACGACAAATAGATGTGGGATCTTGGGAAGAAACGAAGTACAAGACAGGGGAAGTATATGTGGAGCTATTGAAGCGAAAGCTTGGTGAAGAGAAGGAAGTTTTTGCACTTATATGGAATAAGTTGGGGCTTCCAAAGATTCGGGTGCACGCTTGGAGGGTAATCTGGAAAAGACTACTTACAACAACAAAGCTTTAAAGTCGCGGTATAATCCCATCGAATATTAATAATAATTGTATTTTTTGTAAAGTGGTGTCGGAATTAATTTCTCATGTGTTGTTTGAATGTGATTTTTCTTATGAAATTTTGATGAAAAAATTAATTGGTTAAGAGTTGAGTCTATTTTTTCCTCTAATCCCTTTTTGAGTTTACTTCATTTTTTCCTCTAATTCCTTTTTGAGTTTACTTCATATTTTTCCTCTATTCCCTTGTTCAGTTTACATTAATTACACATTTTGATAATGATCATGTAAGTTCATAAAGTATCAAAATCAAAATTTTATTAAATTTACAAGTTCAATATCAAAATGTATAATTCATGCAAACCAATTCAAATTTGTGACAAATTATAGAACTAAAGAAACTTTAATCCCTTTTAAAATTATTCAACTATATTTGATTTATCACTGAATTGAACACTAAAACCTCAAAACTCAATTAAGTTCAAACCAAGTTCCGAACTTAAAAGGTTCGTAGCAGAATCAACCTGACCTTTACTCCAAGTCTCCAACAGTAAAGTGTCTCACAATTCCGTCGTATATTTTATTTTTGGATTATATAAATCCAAAGGTCTTTTTAGAATAATATACTACTTTCTCTGTCGCAGTTAGATGCATCATTTTAATAAAAAAATCAAGCCAGATGCATCTTTAGAACAAAAAAAATTAAAAAATTATCACTTTAAACATTGCCCATCAAACATATCAAAATTACATCATTCGCTATTTACTTTTCCCACAAGGGCTTTATTCTAGCATTAAAATCTGTGTCAAAACTCTCATTCTACCCAACCAAGTGGGTTAGCTCACCTGACCACTGGACTCCTCACTTGAGTGAGTGATCTGGATCCGATTCCCTTTGGGAACGAATTAGGAAGGAGATATAAGGTTGACTTGGAGATATTCTTGGAGTATTTGGAGACTTGGTATTAGCCTAACTACTAACAAATGACATTACCGATTTAAAAAAAAAAAAACTCATTCTACCCTCCTTTAATTTTTACATTGAACTCTGAGCAAAAAGTAATATTGCATCCAATTAGGGACGGTAGGAAGCTGACGAGATAAAATCAACCATTAATTATAAATTGACAACAAATAAATCTCAACAGATGAATACTAGAAACATATAGTTTTAACAGCTAAGGATCAAGATGATTCTAACAAATATACACATCTACCTCAAAATAAAGCATCTTGCTGTATTAACTCAGGATACACAAATGATACAATTTGCTTCAAGATTTGCAATGGCTCTTTTAGGAAGACATGGCCTTCAGTTGCTGCAATTAAAAGAAGTGTGTAACAATTTATCAGCAATCTAATTTTCTATTGAAATCTGAAATGCCCATTAGTGAACTGCCCCTAGATATATTACTCAGCAGAACTCTTCAAATTATAACTTAACTGCATATAAATAAGATAGAAGTGTGCATTACCTCTAATTAGCAGACGTAGTTCCTTGGAGAATGACTCGACATGTCCTAATACAGGCCTTATACCACAAATTTGTATGACACAATACTCTAAGTACAACGCCATGACTGTTACTTGTAACAGCAACAGACACACCTCTTGTACCTCTGGCGCTAGCTGTTTCATTTTGTTGGCATCACAAAGTTCAGTGATGATGGCGATCCCTTGATCCTATAGCACAAAAGTCGGTCATGGTTACAAGCACGAAATAAACCATAATTATTTTTCAACTAAGTAAATTCTAAAATTGGTACTGTATCAATTAGGCGTCCACAATTTTAGTCCCACAAGAATTAACTTTCTCCTTAAAAACATAATTTTAGAATGATGCAATTTTAGTCCTACTTAGACAAAGGTTGCAGGATTTTTGCACGTGTCGCTCAGGTGAGCTGCTAGGATTCCATGTAGCAACTGGACTAATGTCTTGGCGTCATTTACATGGCATAATGTGGCCTCATCATTATAATTTCAATTACGATAATCATAAATTAAATATCATACTAAGACAAAAAATTGTCACATAGAGAATTAAAATTGCATCATTTTAATAAAAAACAAACTTGCCTACACCCAATAGATATGAAATCAATCTTGTAATGTACTCAAATCAAACTAGCTTCGACATAAAATTGTTGATTGTATCATAGCTTAAAAACATAATCAGCAGACCAAAAGGGAATATTCGTAATGGACACACCTGCAAACCGTGCAAGATATCAGGCATTGGCAGCTCGGGAAAATGTGCAAGGTCAACAAAACCAACCTCCTCTGCCTTTGTAGCAGCACTTTCAGCTTGTATGCATAAAAACTTCAAGAGAAGAAATGCAATCTTGTAGATTTCAATTGCAACTAAGTCGGACAAGTGCGTCTGGGGAGATGAACTAGCATCGTCTTTCAATACCAGAGCAGTTCTAGAAGACATGGGCGCAAATTTGAGATCTAACTTGCAACCAAGAGCAGACAAAGCAAACCAACCATTTCTACTGTTAACAAAAGACGGCTTCTTGTACCAATCAAACTCTTCTTTGCTCATAGGATGGCACAATAAAGGAGCATCTCTCTTGGGTGATTCTCCAGGGCGCTGAGTAGCTCGGCTAATGAAGGCTAAGAAATGAATGCTTTTTTCTCTTAATTGAGACTCCATATTTTGCAATAGTTTCCTCCATGAGTTCCAGTGTCCAGCCAAGACACATATTAGACCCAATGTATTTTGTGTTTCTTTTAGTTCACTCAAGGAAACATTTGATTTCGATGCACGAGCTCTTTTATTTTCATGACCATCTGTTGGAAAATCTGGTGCACTGATGTAATGGAAAACTAAAGGAGCTTTCTCGACTATGCAAGCCATCACATAATCCACAGCACCAGTAGAACGGTCTCCTAAAGATTGAATAATTGACGTAAGTACAGCCAAGCTAAGTCCCCAAATTGATTGAGACTTAACGGTTTTGTCAGATATGTTGGAGAAGATTCTCTCACCTTCGATCACAGACGAAGGACCACCATCAGAAGAGTCGGATAATAATATTCTTAGAGATGCTAGGATACCAGCATTCAAAAGCATCTCAGCACCTTGATGCTCTCGAGCAAGGTTCAAAAGAAATTTCAGTATGACTGGAACTGCTTCGGACTCATTAATGTCCTGAAGCTTCCGAACAATATGCGCCAACGGGAGATGCTTCTGGATAACAGGTAACCAGGTAGAAAGTGAGGAGAAGCCTTTCAATATTAAATCAATACCAGCCAATGATAGGGTACAATGCTCAGGGTGCTCAATGTAACTACAAAGAACAGGTAGTAACCCCAAACTTGAATTAGAGGCCTCCGCAGAAGCGTCTATAGTTTCAATTTCAGATGCAACAGAACTAAGGATCAACATAAGCAAAAATCTGGTAGCTGTTTCAACGGCATGAGATGAACGACAGCCAGACAAGACTTTAAGTCCGTATCCTGAGGTCTTTAAGATACAAACAGAAGAAGGCTGTGCAATATTAGCATTTACAGATCTTACAAGGAGTAGCAGTAGCTCAGATTGAGCTGTGAGGAAATGGAGCACGTCTTCACTAGCATCAGCAAGAGAAGCCAAGGGTGCTAGTGTGGAATGCAGAGACTGGCATGTATGGTCGATGCTCGATAAAACTACTTGCTCAGAAATCTTCAGCCCAGTTGATGTTACATCCGCTGTTGACTGCACAAGTTAGCACAATGGGTGTCACATTAAGAACATAAATAAACCAGTGCTGCTGCATATCAGAAGAAATCCAGCAAAATCTAAGCAGAAAATTAATCATGTAGAGTATGTGCATGTGCCTTCCTAAAGCTAAATGCTGACTCAAACCCATGACCTCACAGCATAGATGGTGGGGCTCTAACCACTTGAGTTATACGACTTTGTCTCCTAAAGCTGAATATACCAAGTCCATATAAAAATATAGAGAACAGAATAAGTTGAAATTAAGAAAGTAAAATCAATAAACCAGACGACCAATTGACAGAAATTAAATCACAACGCTGTACAAGTCTTGGCAATGTGAATGGTATAAAATCTTAATTAATGTCAAGGAAACAAAAACTCACATCGTCTTCATGCATATACAACAGGGTAACAAGCCCTCGTAAAGCTGAAAGCTTGGAATTTGCATGCAGCATTCTAGAATTGACATCTTGCAAACAAAAGAGCAAAGTTTCTACAATGTCCTTGGATTCTTTCAAGGCTAACCGATCCCAAATATCTGATCCAAGGTCTGCTCTGAGGCGAACAGTGTCATACTGGTATGCACTCCTGATATCTGTTAAAAAATAATCATCACATTGATATTTATAACCATCCAAGAAACCTGAATCCATCAAAAACTGCAGCAGCTCTTTAAAGAGTCTGTTTTCAATTGAACGGCCATCAAGCTCTCCTTGAATGTGATAAAACAGATCACTTAGTATCAAATTTTCCAGCTCAAGTCCTCCACTGAAATTTAAAACACCAACAATAAACACCAAAGATGATCACTAACAAGTGAATATTATCATGTAAGACAACATATTAAGTAGAAGGGGAAAGAAGCACAATGCACCTGTAACCTTGTTCTGAATACTGAGTTAACAACTCTGAAAAGGCTGGTAATTTACACAACTGCAAAAGTAAATGTAAAATATGAAGTACAGCAGTCACTCTTCTAATGTTAGAGCTCATGAACACAATGGAATGAGATAGCCAATATGTTGCTGGACACAAGCCAAAACAAATACACTGTTACTCTGAATAGTTTAACTGTGGGCAGAATTGGAATTGACATAAGAAAAATATCTGAGTGGTCAAGTTTAATATCCACAGCCACAATCTTTCTTATATCAATTCTCAAGCAGTGAATATTGACTCATAATTCTTTCTAGTCTTTGCAGCTTTTACATGAGTTCTAGACATTAACTATTTATGTTACATAAATTAACTTATTATCAAATTTGAATAACATAAGCAACTCAAGTAATAGATAGAATGATGATATTTACCTTTTGCAACAACGTAACACTCCTTTCAACTAGTGACACAGAAAAACTACCTGGGTCATCACTTCTCGCTTTCATCATTGCATGAACCATGAATAAAGCAGCAGCAGTCTGTAACACTCAGAAAAAGAGATTCTTAATTTGATTGGCACAAGCGTGATTAGCTAAAGAAAAACAAACACAATTAGACACTCATGATTTCATGTGAGAAATATGAAGTGAAGCCAGAGAAGTAGCAGCCCGAAAAAACAACTAGCACATATAGCTCACCTTTGCACGTGTATGACTGCTGCCATCATATTCCCAAGAAACACAGGTCTTGATCAAGTCACTCAATGAACTCTTACTCCAAGTTGAAATGATCTCCTTTAGACTTCCATCTTTTGTGAATTTAGAATCCTTGGTTGTTTCTGTACCATTAGTTGGTGATAAAGAGATTTGGTTGACAATCTCAGCATGCATTAACTTCTTTTGCATGAAAACCTCATAACCAAGTATATCCAATATATTTGACAGATACTGATATCTGTAAGCCAGGTCTCGCAGCTCTTTTTCAGTCAACTTCTCAGATTTTTCGTGTTGATTACTTGGGATGAGCATGAGTGGATTGGCCAATTTTCTCCAGAAATTGTCTGCAAATTTTAACTGCTCCAAGGTCTTTGAGAACTGAGGTGCACCTTGCCAAAGTGCCTTCAGGAAGCTTAATAAGCACAACAAAATGTTGGGTTTCCTGAACACAGGTAACAAACAAATATACTGTCATCCAGAAAATATAAGCATTGCAGTAATCTGAATAAGTTAAACAACGCATACCTAATTAATAAATCTTCAGACTTATATAGGTACTGCAGAATTGCATGTAAAGGACTTTCACCAATGGAATCTAATGCATCATTCTCGGACTTCTGTAGCTGAAGGTCAGAAGCATTATGCACTTGAGCACTTAGATGGTCCTCCGGTGCAATGACAGCAGTGAGAAAAGCAGGCTGTATATGATTAAATTTTATACTCAGAGCAGAAATTGAATTATCATAATTTAGAATAAGAATGAAATGGAGACAATGTTAATTGGTTAGTTTGAGAATTCTAAAGCATGAGATTTAAAGCCAATTAGCAAAAACACTGTTAAGAATAAATCACTTTACAAAGATATGTCATGAAGTTGATGGCTGTGGACACACTTACACATATAAAATATATAGAACCCCATAATATTTTTTATTTTGTAAACATGGGCCTTGAAAATTCAATTCCCATATATACACACAAATTCAGTATTTCATTCTACAAGCTAAAGCTAGACAAGGTAGAGATTGTGAAATGATAACATAGAGAGAGGCCAGAAACTGGTCAAGACGACAAGCTTTTAATGAACACACTACAAAGCACATATTAGCAAAATTTTAGGCAAATGCATATTTGTTATAAGGACAAAATAATATAAGCTATCCAAATATTAGAACTGTTGGCATTATATAGCAATGACTGGTTATCTATTCTTTACTTCTTTATGTGTCAAGTTTCAGCCAAACACTGCTTCCTCTGTTCAACAATCAACTGAGAATGTCCAACACACAACAAGAAAAAAGAAACCAAGGATTTCAAAACCACTGGCATTAAAATATCAATACACAATCCATTATTGTGTAATCTTGATACAGTAAAAAAATTGAAGATAAGCAACATTAACTCTGTAAGGGGTCAGGTTAAGAACAACTAGCCTGATTACGTGCAGCTGAAGTTAAGAGATTCAAAGTAGCAACTGTGAGATCCTCATTCAAAGGTGGCTGCTGGGAAAGAATGCAGCTAAGGGATCTTCTGAAATTAACAATCTATGAAAAGGACAGATCCATATTACTATTAGAAGTCAAACTGAGTACTTCAAAAGGTAAAAAAATTGTTACACAACTCTCTAAGCGGCCGACCTGCTTATCGTCCAACCCAAGACCCGTATTGCTGTAAGTATAGGACTGTGAAAAATCAGCAACAAGCAACACAGATAACAACCTTGCAGCACCTAGTTGTATCTTCTGAGAGGGAGAGAGAGAGAGAGAATAAAGACCAGACAAGATATTATTAAATCCATGATAATTGATAAGCATAAGATTTTTCTTTAGATTATTTGAGGCCATGACATCCAATTAAGCAAGCAGAAGCAAATACACTTTGTGCATACGGCTGTGTCGCAACAAATGAAGTAAATTTGTATGTGCATCTCATTTATGTCAATGAGCGAGAGACACTATATAATATAACTTGATCAAAATTATGAAATTGAAAAAAACTGGACACAGCATATTGTAAAGTTAAACTCAAGTGACAGTCCATAACTCTTTATTGCATGTAGAAAAGTATGAGCCTTGCTTTAGGTAAGTTTGCAAACTCTATTAACAGCTTTTAGAATATTTATTTTAGTAGCTTTTGAAAATAGATGATTCTAAAATGTTTGTAGAGTTTGCAAAGTCCACCTTTATCCATGCCAAAAAAGAGAACAGAATATAAGAAAAAGCATACATAACAAAGACCAGAATTAAGGAGGAAAAGGGAGCATACAGAATGTCGGAAGTATGATATCAACGATATGACAGCAGTGGTCACAGGTATTGGCTTTGTCATTGGTGACAGAATTGCTTGATATAAAACCGAAAGGTTTGGTGATTCCTAACAAAGCAACAGTTGATTTTTTTGTCATGTACAAAATAGAGTAGATTCGCAACTCAAAAGAGATGAGAAAGAAAATGCCTCTTACAAACATATGTTGATCAATGAATAAGGTCAGAAAAATAAAACAATAACAATCTTTTCAACCTTATCACTTCTCAAGCAGAATCGCAAACAAAACAATCAATATTCTGCAAAATTTAAGTATTTTCAATTTTTATAGGAAATATACATTATATTATGAAGTGAAAAAGGTAGGATTCTCCAACCAAAAATACATGCACTGAAACTTAAAATAGGCCTACATCAGCTACACAGCAAAACTCCAAACCCTAGCTGAATCTGAAACACTCGTATCTATAAAACACCTATGACCAGGCAACTCTATACTTGATCTTATCCCAAGTATCATCTGTTCTCAAAAATTTCTTGTTCCTCTCAATTCAAATGGACCATAAGATCACCGGAGCCAGAGCCTTCCAAGTTATTTGCTTATAGGAGGCTAATGATTTTACACACAGCCAAAAGTAAAAACACAAAGGAAAAGCTAAAAGTCCGCTGATATCCTATAGAACAAATTAAAGAAAGTACTTAATGAAGGACCGGTTCTTGTGCTCAGCTTTCCCATGGACATTTTAAACATAACTTTACTTAAAATCCAGGTTCACTTTAAAACCCAAAAGAATCCTAACTTTCTGAACTAGATAACAAGAGAGTTTCACCTGTAGACCGAAGAGAATGAGAAGTCCAGGAAATACGAGAGGCAGATTCAGAAATGAAAAATAATAAAGCAAGTGGGGATTAAAATGAACTTTGTGAGAGAGCACACACCTTCGAGAAAGAGGATATCAGGCTGGCAAGGACCTCCAACCCAGAGGATATTGCAAGTTGCAGCCCCTCAATATCCAGTATATCATACACACGGGACAGATAGAGATTCTATTGATTAAGAAATAAGGGGCAAGGGAAAGAGGAGAAACAGAAGTCAAATAAAGAATTAAATAAAGAATAAAAGCATCATATACAAAAAACAAATACAGCATGGTCAACCTCTAAGCTCGGTGTAGTTGTACAAACAATCCGGCAAAGAGCAGAGTGTATAGAAGAATCACAAAGCATAATATCACGAACAACATTCCCTAATTTTTGACAGTATGAGATCGACGAAATACATGTCCTCATGACTTCAAGCACCTATAATTAAGTAAATCAGACTAGTTAGTCAGAGAAGATTCATTAGTATTAGTACTGAAAGAAACTGGAGTACGTCAATAGACTTTCCAAAGCCAACCATACAATTTAGAACAATCTTCAAACATGAGAAAGGTGAGCGAAGATCTAGATCTATCTCCCAAGTCTTAGTATAAAGGTTCAAATGACCACAAATATGGCATAACAAAGTTCCAGATAGGAGGTGATATAGAACTTCTAGATTTGATGCTGGATTACGTAAATAAAGAAATGGAGAAAAAGATTGGGGATAAGAAAACTTTGCTGACTGTGACATGTCTTTGTGCTAATCCAAAAAATTATGTATTTTATTGTTCATTAACATATAAAATTGTTATATCTTTATACTACCTAAAATTAAACTACAAATGCAATTCTACAGAGTTGTAAAGCTAACGGGAGGAAACTTCACAAATTGTCAGCAAGAGAAAAGAAGCTGATACCTTCTGTGTCACCTTCCACCGAGCCGTCTTGACCTTATATTTCCAGAATTCATGATTAACAAGAACATACTGAAGTGAGAAAACAATGAGGGCAAGGGCTGTATCATTTTCTAATCCGGTGTCCAGTAGATTCACTGTGAAGTCCAGAACTGTGTGATCACTTGCACAAGTTAATTCTCATAGAATATTACAGTTATTTTTCAACTACAATGAATTAATGAAGATAAATTAATGCAATGAAAATAGATAGCCCAGTCACACCATAAGAAAAGCTTATATCTCATTGTAGCCCCCTAGACAAGGAAAAGAAACATGAAAGGAGTAAATATATAGACAAAGGACAAGATGACCATGCTCTTTTTTTTCAGAATATCCTCCGCAGATGAGAATTAGAAAATCAAACGGTTGAGGTCATAGCTTGCTTCAATACCACCTTATTTTAATGAGGCCCCAAGCTTCATGCAAGTGAATGCCATAAATCATACTGAATAATGACAAACAGTAGAGATTTTATTAAACCGTGCTGCTTAGGAACTAATCTACAGCTTAACACATTCCTGAAGCAATGTACCCAATATAGCAATACCATAACAGCATTTAAGACCTTAAAGAAGTGGAGTGTTGAAAGTTTTTGGTCCAATGCAGGTATGACCAGACAAGGCAACAGGACTAAAATTTTCACAATGCATTTTTTCAGAAAAACATACTTATGCACAAGGTAATCGTAAGTAACAATAAAATCAGTCAGTTCTCTCAAAAACATACTCCCAGTGTCCCTCTGCAAACTTCTCATAAATTTTGGATTCATGGATTAAGGTATGTGTTATAAATAGTTATAGTACAAGTGATGTGATAAGAAAAGAGAAAATAGTAGGATATTATACAAAAAGTAATGAGAATGAGAATTAAAAAGTAAAAAAGTAGGTTGCCAAAAAGGGATTGAGAAGTTCATAGTAGATATACCAAAATGGAAAAATGGGAAGTTTATAGAGGGATGGAAGGAGTACATCACGGAGAACCAAGTAATAATACCTTCGGATCAAACAATAAGCTAGGATAAAACTAACAAGAGAAATTAGAAACATGCCTGAAAGAGTCATTGAGCAATCACTCTGCTCACAATCAATCAAAAGCATTTTGGCAAGTCTTCCAGAAAGCAACCAGGATCCACTGCAACAATCCCATTGAAATTTAATGTCAATGCAAATGTAGGCATACACCTACTAATTGTCTCAGACTTGTTTCCTTGATCAAATGCAAGAAGAAACTACATTACTGAAAATATGCTTGATGCAAGCGATAACATGAGGCGGGAATTTAAGGGTAGCAGAAAATGATAATGTAGATATGGATGGCTGGACATACTATACTACATAATATAGGTTATGAATACACTAGACAAAAGTGAGGCTGGCCATGATAAAATTGAAAATCAGAGAAACACACTTAAGATAGTTTAGTCATATATGCATGGCAGATTTTTAGATCATTAACACAATTCGTAAGAGAAAGGAGTACTAAAGTGAGTTCAAAAGACACTATTATGAGTGATATTCATTAATTATACTCAAAAAGAGTATGAAGAAGTTGAACTCACCATTCAATGAAATTGAGGATGCAAAAAACATCTTCAAAAAATACATGACCCATTTTTTATTGTTTTTCATTTATTATGTCAAGAATAGAAAAAAGATATCATTGAAGACTTATTTTATTACAACAGTCTCCGTGTCATGTACTGGACCCAAACTCTGTCAATCAATCAAATCTCATAAGTATTTAATTTCCTATCCTTAATTTACAGAAGATCTTAGTTAACCTTGATATATTAGTGGAGCTGGCATCAAAGAGGTTTGTCCTCAAGGTAACATCAAATATATTGCCCTTCATGGCCATTGCAGCTACACGTGAAGGTTGACTGCAGTATAAATATTGAAGACGAGGAAAGTAAGAACTAAAGATGCAACAATCACCAAATATCCAGAGACATACATGTATCGCAATAATCAAGACTTGCAGCTCTTATTCACCATGCCAAGCATATTATTCCAAAATTTCCCATTACCTTAACAAACATGAGAAACTAAAGGAAATATGACGGTCATATACTCCCTCTAATTCAATACATATTGCTACTTGCAAAAAATGTCCCTCCCCTTGCTCAACTGATATTTCCATAAATGGCAATAAAAACAACATTGTTTTTGCAGTGATATCCTGCCTAAACTACTATATTTACATCTCATGTTATTATTACACATGCTAATTCAAATTTATTAATTAAAAGTAATTAGTTTGGAAGGGTAGTAACTAGTAAATAAGTTTGGGACGGACAGAGTATGACTGTGGAACATGGACAAACAAAACTATATTATTATTACCATCTTAACATTTTTGTCAATATATTTACCACCATGGACGTCATCACTGCGCCATTCACACTAGGTTTGAAGCTTTTCAGCAGACCGCACACAATCTCAACAACATCAAATCTGTAATCAGAGGGACAGAGTCTTTTGCTCAGAGATATTAATGAATATCCAAAGACACGAAAATTATGGAGTTCAGGAATCATACGGAACGTATTTCTGCTGGTTCCCTTTGGTAAGTTCTTCATTGTGGAAGCAATTCCAAGTATTCATAAGAGAATAGCAAATAGCCTAGCTTCACAGAGTCCATATGAGCAAAGGCTTTACAATTGAAATGTATATACTTTGGAACATGCTATAATATATAACTTCAAACCACGCTATTCCCAGTGAAAAAAAGTGTCCTTTATCAAATTCTCCAACTTATAAAATAGATAGTTGCTGATAAATAAAATTAGTATGATAGTGTTGTGGTTGATTTTTTTCTTAAAAGAAATACAAGGAGAAACTAATGCATGCCGTTATTTAATTATTCAAGAAAAAGTAACCTTAAAAGGTAATAAGTTCAAATCAGAGAAACTAATCTATCTCTGCACAAACTATTGCAACCTAATTATTCTCCAGACAGACCCCTACTTAAAAGTTGGAGAGTTGGAGGGACCGTCTGACCGCCAACACCTATTAAACTCGGAGCCAAACTGGTTTTAGAAGTTAACTCGAGACCATTTACCCCATTCCACAAGACAGTTCAGGCATGTGCACACATGGCCAAGAAAAAACTCATAAATAACCTGGAACTCTCATCAAGATAGAACTTGATCAGAATTGTCCTAGTTTCAATTAGACCACAGTATGAAAACATAAAAGTATCTAATTTGATTACTACAATTACACCACAAAATCATTCTTTCTTATGCTAAAATAAGGGCAAATGCATAAGAAAAGTTTAACTTTGATAATGATGAAAAGATAGTAAGAGAAAGCAAGCAAAGACAAAAAGATGTTTGTGTCGCAAACTTCAAAAAGAGACAAAGATTAAGCTAATATGGATATTAGTAGAGAGAGCGGCATTTTTCTAATATGTAGGATATCAGTGTGGCATTCAGATACCAAAAAGTAACCAAAATATAGAATACCGTATTAAAAGTCACCAATCGACTAAGCAAGTCTAGAATAGTAGCAAGTTCCTCTGGATTTTGCATATACAGCTCTTGCGCCAATCGCAAAAGCAGCACAAGCACTCCAGATTCTGTGTACTGCAGAGGAGATACATAATACAAACCTTAAATGATGAGGGGATATGGATAGGAAGATACATAGAGAGGTGGAAGAAGATAAATAACAGTAAGTTACAAAAAACCATTTACCTCCCACCGAACCAGAGCATGATTTTCATCAATCATTCTCAGCACTTGACCCTGAGTTTTGCTAGGAATTACCAAGCCCTCGATACCAGCAACATGCAACGGATAATGTGTAATAACGACTTTTGAAACAGAATCCACCACTGAGTTACTGTTTATTTCCAGAGGGGTTGATATCCCAACAGACTTATCAAGGAAATTAAATCTGGTCAAAGATTTCATATAATATATTAGAGAGCATACAACATGTTCACAACTTGCTTAACTTAGGGAAGGTGCTTTTATAAATGAGAAAATGACAGGTAAGAAGAGAAATGAGGAAGGCACATCCGACTTGGCAATGGCACCATAAACCCTACTGAATTCATATTGGAAAGATATACTTATGTTCGACTTTGTTTAGAACTTGAAAAGAAGTCTCTTTAAATTCTAGGCTAAAACACTAGGAGTATATACAATATTCTTAAGAAATGTAAAAAATATGAGCAATCATTCCTTAAAAAATATGTACAATTTGTCAAAAACTTATGGAGTATATATGATTTCCTTAAATATTGAACCATATTATCAATCACCATGAGAAGGCTTTCAATGTTATTTACTCAAATATGAAAAATGACTATATTAGATGCAATTAATCTTATTGAGAATAATGCAATTCTACTCCCTTGAACCAATAATACTATAAAATAAAACTCATGGTAAGCAAAATTCCTAACCAAAGACAAGTCAAAACACACTAACGTCCAGAAAACATATTATAATAGAATTTATCATTATTCCTATAAGAAGTTATTTCTAAAACTCTAAATGGTTTAATCACAATATAAGGGTAAAAGGAATAATCAAATTTCATATCGGTCCAGTTTTTATTTATTCAAGGCACTTTGGTGATAGCTAGAGCACATGGTTAATAAGTACTCAAATAAATCCTGTAGAGCACGAACACATATCTGCCTATGTTCAGCTCAATCATTCTCGCACATGTAATTACTGGGAGGGCACATTTTTTCAGTTTTACACAGTTAAACATAATAATTAACTACAGGTTTTCTATGAATTCTATAAACTTTTCCATATTGTCCTCTAGCATAAAGCCAAATGCAGTAGCTTATAAGCATCTCTGTTAGAAAAGCCTAGTTATTTAACATTGAAATCGACTAGCTTATTCATAAAAAATTGTGAAAGATCCTCATGTATGTTAGTAAATGATATGGCTCGGACTATATAACATCTGCAAATCCCACTTACACACATTCTGATGGCCATGCACCTTTGCTGAGGCCCGACAGCAAGCGGAGAAGTTCAATACTCCTGTACGGAAATTCACCCTCAAGGTTGCAAAGAAGACACCTGACAGGACCATCAATGAAACTGTCCCTGTCCCAAAACTGAGTACAAAGATTCTCCTGCAAGTATTAAAGTATTTCAAATAACTTATATATTGGACAGAATATAATGCTTTAGAATCACAAAATCATAGAATAGACAGACCTCTCCTTGGTATATTTTGCATAGTATGTCCAATATCAACTTCAAATGGTCATCCTCAAACTGCACAATGTGGTACAGATAAACATCCAAGCCAATCATAAAATGTACTGAATACTTGTGTTTATGAGAGATACCTGAAGACTAATCTCGTAAGATGCAATAAATGATGATATAAATGTTCTCAAAACACTTTTATAACCAGCAAGAGGACCCTGTAAGAAGGTAGAAAGAAAAATGATAGATAAGATGGAACATGCAACAAAAATGATAAATAAGGATGCCAGATTAAAATGAACACCAATAAACTGTATTCATATACTGACTGATTACACTAGCATTTAGGAACCCAAAGAAATACATATATACAAACATTACTCACATCTGAAAGCTTCAACGTATCACTTCCTAGAATTTCAAGAAAATATCCCAAAGATGAAGCCTCAAAAGCTTGACTAACATAACCCATGTGATCTATCTCCTGATAGGAATGACAGTTAATTTATACATGGCAAACACACTGAACAAGTAATAAAACATTCTGTGAAGAGTAGAAACATGTACCATCAGCAAATTATTTTCCTCTTTTTCTGGAAGAGAATTAATGAGACAGAGAAAGACCGCCCACGTAAGGATCAGGGGGCCCACTTCTTTAGCGTCAAAAGCATTAAAACTAGAAATCATTGTGTCTATTTCTTGAATTTCCATCTCAGAAAATCCAATAGAACCCTGCCTGAGCAAGGAAGAGCAGGCACTTTAGTTATTTCAGAAGATTGTGAGCATATAAATCACACACATTTGGATCAAACTAACTGAACTGAAAAACAAAAATTAAAAATTTACTAGATAGTAGATATAAGTGTCATATGCTACAAGGTTGATACACATTATTTTATCATCTATGCAGCAATCAGATTGAACACAGTATGCCAATTGCAATCTATTTGTTCAAACTTCAAATGATTGAAAACATTAAAACCAGAAATGACAGCGCTGCCAAAAAATTCTTACAATCACAACAAGATTAATGGATGTCTCATCTACTACTTGAAAATATTAAGGTTATAATTTAACAAAATACTGTGTTGCCTATCCATACGATGAGCGGGGAAAAAAATCAAGCAAGAAAAGAACAGATAACTTCATGGCTGAATAACAGAAAACAAAATAATTATAATTTAAAGAAAAACCTGAAAGAGACATTATCATGGATCATTTGAAGAAGATTCTCTAGATTTAAAGACTCGATGAGAATAAATAACAGCTGCACTTTGGCATAATAGATGGCCCGAACAGCTTCAGGTGATATTTCGAGTTTTTGGAAGTTGTATGACCCAGTGACAATACCCTGCGTAACACAGAGAAAAATAAGGTGACCTCATATATACGATAATCTCCAAAGTCAAACTACAGCAAGAAAATATCACCTCATAAAGCGCACAAAGTTTTTTCCAGCATTTAGCATCACAAGTGCAAAAGGACTCATAATAAAGAAGGAAAAGAATGTCAAGGATTAGGTTGTCCTCTATTAGTGTTTCTTCAGCCCATAAAGTATAGAGATCAAAATCCTGCAAGATACGCCATCATAATGTGTGTCCACGCTTATAGTATTAGTACCAAAATACAAAGAAAATGAAAATCATAAATTGAAGTTTAAAGTTTAAACAATTCAAAAGTTGCGATTGAACTTACCATCTGCTCTGGGTAGTTGGAAGACAGGAGGTCCTGGAATATAGAAAGCAATTTACATTCGAGTCCATCAGAAATTAACCTTTGTGCCCCCTCCAGTACAATTGAACCTCCTTCCAGTTCTGATCCAAAATATACTACACCAAAACTATTTGCATTATAGGTAGGACAAAACAACCGCAGAGGGTTTCTTTATAAAGCCAAAAAGGGAGAGAGAGAGAGAGAGAGCATATCTGCAAGGTTCTTTCAACACATCAATTTAGAACCCAACAACTCCAAATAGAGTCATCATCAATATTTGTACCACAACTGTTAATATTATTATCTGGATGTGTGCAATCTTCACAACTATTGAACTATATTTAAAATGTTAGAAATGAAAATAGAAGTAGAATCTGTATATCATTTTCTACAGAATTTTATCTATGGTTGTAAGCAAATCTAACAAGTTTACAGCAATAACCAGATCTAAGTGTCCCTTTGGAAATTCCATTTTGGAAGTAATAACGGGAATATAGCTATGGCACAAAGGTAAATTTAATTTCCTACGATCATTACCTTTGTAAAAACCTAGAGATATTGAATGGCACAGGTCAGGACCTTCTCATTCCCTTTAGTTAGTACAGTCTGAGTAATTTTGAAGACAGAAGAAGAGCACATATTTCTCATTACATTATGCTAATTAATGTGCTATCTAAGTCAAGCAGAAGAAATGAAGAGTCACCTTTTATCACAAGTTAAACTTATACGAGTATAATGAAAGGTGACAGGAAGATACAACATGTAGATAATTTTCAATTACAATCATCCAAGTATAGCCAATAGCTCTTAGTTAAGTTGAGATAGCTGAACAATCAGCTTAATATGCCAAGATAGGTATGTGGCACGGGATATGTGATGCATTTTCTGTGTGCACATCAAATGCATCTAGCTTTGACATAAAAATAATATGGAGAACCAAAGAAGAAATACTCACAAGCATGCATAAGGATCTGCCTAGTGCATTTCAACAAACACTGCCGTTCAATGTAGTAATCAAGCATAACCTATAAAACAAAAGCCAAATGACAAAGCTCTGAAGGGGAAAAAACACTACCAATGATATTGAAAATATCAGAAAGCATAATTATCTTCAATCTAGAAGGATTTTCAAGGTATAACGACTGGATAACTGATTGTTATAATTTCAAAATCTGCATTACAACCTAAAGTTCTCAACAGAAAATATAGCACAAATGAATAACTATTATTATGTCAACGTTGTACAGAGATGAGGGATATACATGTAGAAATATGAGGGTAGTAAAATCAGTTAAGTCAAAGCAGAAGATTCAATAAAACTCATACAAAACCAAATGCCTTTCTGTTCATGTTTCATTTGCATTCCAAGGCAACATTTCTTGACTCTAGCCACATGTATATGTCTAGTTACAGTAATAAAAACAGAACATAATAACAGCAGATTTTTTTCTCCAGTGCATTCATTAATTGAAAAAGGGCATTTTCCATCACATGCTTCCAGATCCTCATTCGCAAGCTAAACCAGAAAAAGATATTCAAGCAGACTACACCACTCATTGATTTCTTATACATACTAGCATATGCAAAAACATCAAACAGCAAAGGGTAAGGGATTTAGAGAAAATGCTGAGAAGAATGCTTTTTTGACTAGTAAACCAAACCACAGTAGAGCAATATTAAAAAAAGATTCACTAACCAAATTCAAAAAATCCGGATGCATGCTGTCTGCTGCACTATTACGCTCCAGTGATCTTTTAACAACAATATATGATTGCACCTCATCTAAACACTGAAAAGTACACCAGTTATAGCATTGCTTCAACAATCAGAAGATTAACAACAAATTCAAGCTGACACTTTTAGTTAAATGAAAGTGAAATCAAGACTCACGATGCAAATTATAAGAATGGAAATACTGGAGGCTGGGTAGACTTTACCAGTACACAACTAATCTTGAGTGCTGCCTTTTTCAATTCGGGTTGTATATTCAACTCGTGCGGACCAATCCTGACACTTGATGAATCAAGTGCTTCTCTTGATTTTTGGTTCGGCGGCCTGAATTGTGAAAGTGTGTCCAGAAACCAGGCATGATTATCCTTCAACTTCCTCTCCTGACGTAAATCCATCAAATCACACAACTCATAAAGATTTTCACCATTAACGAAAACGTACCCACACAATTCACAATACAGATTAAATTTTTCATTTTGACGATGTGAATTCACGCAATCACACACACATCCAAGTTCCCAACACCAACAAACTCAAATTCACATTATCTTTCTTCTTTCCAGAGACTTTACCAGAGTTAGGGGGAATTCGGAGGAGACGGATGCATTTTCAAGTTCGGTCAGAAACGCACTGAAAGGCTCCCACCAGAGGGAGGCGTCGACTGTTTTTACAGGCTTAGACAATTGTTCAGCGACGTTCGCAGTTGGTGTTGTTGCCATTGCACTACTGAATGAAGAGAGAACAATTAAAAAATTTGAAAACCCTAAAACGCCATAACCATCCCGCGCTCTCTGCAACTTCGGAGCAAACTGAGAAGTGAGAAGGTTTTAGAACTCGAGTCTATACAGAAACATTACTTGTTTGGGCTTAATAAAACTATAATATTTGGGCCACACCCACTTTAATTTGGATGTGTATGTATAGGCTATTTATAATGGGCTAAGGGCCTGGATAGAGACAACTGGCACTATTTTATTTTATTTTATTTTTGAATGCGAATATTCGTCTCACCCCCGCCACCTTTGGACCAGGATATTTCCACCCAATTTTTTTTGAGTATTTCACCCCACTTTTATTCTTCATTTTGGAAATAAGTTTTAAAAGATAAAATTACCCTTTAAATATATTTTACAATTAAAAATGATCAGTTCACCCCCCTTCAAAACCTAGATTTGAATGATTGTCACTCCACAATTCTTTAACCATATTTTATCGAACAAAAAGATTATAATTTTTTTTATTTCGCAACATGGTTTTAATACAAGATCATAATAGTTCTTTATATGCACATTAATGGTTTTTACGTACACTTTTCAAACCTATTTTTAAAAAAAATTCGAACATATTTGTTCCACACTGGTTGGTGGAACAAATGCAAAAATGATCGGAAAATTTTTTCGAACATTTGTAATTTGTTCGGAAAAAAATTCCGAACATTTGTACTTTGTTCGGAAAAAATTTTCAAACATTTTGCATTTGTTCGAAAAAAAATTTAAAAACTTTTGTTCGAAAATTTTGATGGAACAAATGCAAAATATTCGGAAAAAATTCCTGAACAAAGTACAAATGTTCGAAAAAAATTTCTAAACATTTTGCATTTGTTCCACCAACCAGTGTCGAACAAATGTCTAGCGATTTTTTCGCGTTTTTCGTTCCGTTTTGTCCAACGAAAACAATCGATTTCCAATGCCAATATTTGTAATAGTGACAACAAAAATTCATTCAAAACATACAAAATCATTCAAAACCTTTTAATATATAAAACTAATTTAAACCCTAAAACTAATAAATTCTTAAATATATTCATCATAAATTCTACGGTAGTGGTGTTGGGCGTCCGTAAAAATTACGATGGTGGTGGTGCAGGAGGTCGGCGATGGGCATCGTCGGAAGAAGGTATCGTATATTTTTTCTTCTTGTTTTTGAATGTGGGGTGAACTTACAAAATAATGAAAGAGGTTAAATTGAAAAAATTAAGGGTGGTGTAGTGAAATTTTTTGGTGGTGAAGTGAAGAGTGGGGTGAACTATGCAATAATTGGGGGGAAAATATCTGCGTTCTCCACCTTTTTTAGTAGTTCACTTCCTTTTTTTTTAAGTAGTTCACCTTTTTTAGTTTATCATAAGTTGTGTTCAGTTCATGGTCATATTTTCCAAAATTAATTCTTTCCTTACAAATTACGATTTATAATTTGTTAATTCACCCTCCTTTCATTCAAATAATTGTGGGAGCAAAATCATCCACCACTACAACAGTTCCGACTACGACCATCGTCATCTTTTCCACGTCGATAAACGAAACGTATAAGATTTTGATTTCTCTTTTTTCGTATTTGATTAGGTTTTGGAATTAAATGAATTTGAATGATTTATGATTTTGAATAAGTTTTTGTAGTTACTATTACAAATACTGGGATTAAAAACGATTAAAAATCATTTGCAGAAATTTGTCGAACAAAATCGATTGAAAATCTCGAATAAATCGCTGGAATAATTTGTTCGGCTCTGGTTGTTCGAACAAATGCTATTCGTTCGAATAACTTAGTCGAGCAAATAGTATTTATTCGAAAATCTTTCTTTGAAATTTTGTTTGAAATCTTTTTATGAATAAACTGCATTTGTTCATAAAAAAAATTCGAACAAAGTACATATGTTCAACAAATTTTTTTCAAACGTTATGCATTTGTTCCACCAACCAATGTCGAACAAATATGTACGAAAAAAATTTAATAATAAATTGAATTCGGGCAAATCGTGTCGCTAACTTCTCCGCTTCCAGCGGTTGTTTCAACTTTTATGGTGACAGTGGTCATTTTCAGGATGTCGGTCATGACTTTCTTTGTTTCGATGTCAATGGTTCGACATTTTTGTTCGAAAAATATTATTGAAAAAGTTGAGGAAGGACATAGATCGAATTCTAGGTTCTAAAGAGGGGCAGAACTGATCTTTTTTGTAATTAAAATTTTATTAAAGGGTAATTT
This sequence comes from Prunella vulgaris, assembly GCA_026898435.1. Classification (NCBI taxonomy): domain Eukaryota; kingdom Viridiplantae; phylum Streptophyta; class Magnoliopsida; order Lamiales; family Lamiaceae; genus Prunella; species Prunella vulgaris. The sequence continues at coordinate 217,519 of JAPKLY010000029.1, forward strand.
TTTCTTTCAAATTTTATTTTCAAAATGGGAAATGAAGGGGTGAACTGCTCAAAAAGAGGGAAAAATATCCTGGTCTTTTTTTTTTTTTTGGTGAATCACATCTAGGTTTATTTTATTAGTTGAAATTAAATGTGGGTATAAAAACTTTTTTGAATTACAAATAGGTCAAAATTAATTAACTTGACTACTTTAATTTTTTTGGGTGACTTACATATAGGTTCAAAAAAGTCACTATATTTACAAATAGGTGCTGTGCAGAAAAAAATTGTACTTCTGTGCAGAAAAAAATATGCTTCTGTGTAAATATTTTGAACCTATTTGTAAATATAATGATTTTCTTAAACATATATGTAAATCATCCATTTTTTTAAACATTGTCAGGTATAGTACGCTATACTGTCAAGCTACAATGTGCTATATTGTCATGCTACAATAATCTATACTGACACGCTACAGTACCTAAATACAAAATTAAATGTTACAGTAAGGTATATTCGAGAATACTATAGTATCATCGAGAATATTATAGTATAATTGATTATCAATAGTATAACACACTAATAATATAACACTATAGTATAAATAAATGGTTATATATAGTATAACACATTAATAGTATAATGAATTAATTCATAACTTGACATCTCAAAATATAGCACTGATATAACGAATTAATCTATTTGAGCAACAATTAAAAAATAGAGTATAACTTAATATTAAAAAACAGAGTATAACTTAATATTAAAAGTCAGAGTGTAATTTAATATAACTCATTTTTCCATTCTTCAACTAAAACACTTAATGTATTGCATGTCAACAAATATTATTGTATAGACATAGGGGCAAGTAAAAAACTTGAATTAGGAAGAGTGAAAACGTAAAAGAGTTTATGCTCCCTTGATAGGAAAAGATAAATGCATAAAACTGAGAAATAATAATTTATAAATTAAAAAGATGAAAAACGATCCAATGATCAACATAAATCTTAATAAAAGTTACATGTTGAAAATGTGTCTTCTCTAATTTCAGTATTTTCCCTTCTCAAATATGAAACTTAGCAAACATTAGAATTATAAAAAAATATAAATAAATCTGTGAAAATATAGTAGAGTTTATGCTCCCTTAATAGGAAAAGATAAATGCATAAAACTGAGAAAAATTAATCTATAAATAAAAAAGATAAAAATCGTGAGCCACGCCGCCAACAACACACTCGGCGGAGAGAGAAACCGACAACATTTGCTGCCGAAGCCACAATTACCAGACGACATTCGAAGAAGATGTCGTGATTGAAGAGCAACGTCCTGTTCTTCCCCATCAATCGAAGAAGACACCGAAAGCCATTGAAGTCATCGTTCGAGGCCACCATCCAACAGCCATAACCGGAAAATTGGAAATCAAAGTCCACGCCCCTATTCTTCGCTCAATAGCCGCTCAGCCATCATGCCGGAGTCCAAACCACTGCTCTCTTACCTAGAAAATGAGAAAATCCCCCATGTTCACACAAATTTGTCCCTCTCCATTTTGTGCCCTAAAATCCGCCGAAGTCCTCGCCTAAATCATTTCCACCTCTGTCGCCGGAGAACGAAAAAATTGTCATAGGAACCCTAGGAGACGGTGGTTTAATCATCGCCACCTCCCTGTATTTCTTCTCTATCACCATCGTCGCCACCACGAAACTTCCACCGCATTGTTCATGGCAACCCCCCTCCCCTAATTCTGGTGTTTATTTAAAGCTCTTAAAGAATAGAGTAAAACCCCTCTATTTTTTATGATTGAACTCTGACTATGGCCGATATTTTTGCCGAAAAATGGTCCCGTTGGTGAGAAAGAGAGAGAAAGATAGTGTTTAAAGAGAGATGGAGAAATGATAGAAAGTGAGAGAAATAAGAGTCGCGTGATTTGATTTATATGATTTCAAAATTCTTAATTTGACTAATAATATGCATTTAATACTCCCTCTGTCCACCAAATTATTTCCAACTTTCCTTTTTTTTTTGTCCACAAAACTTTTTCCCGTTTCCTTATTTGGAAACAACCTACACTCACAATAAAATTTTGGGCCCCACAATACTCTTAGGGTATGTTTGGTTTAGGGGACTAAATAGTCAATCCCCCAAACACAGGACAATTCCGGCCAAAACATGCATGGGCTTTCTTTTGATCGCCCTTTATTGTGCGTGGGGGAGGACTTTCAATCGTGTGTACATAGGTGACCGATGGCGCATTTTGAAGTAAACATTCATGGTCTTTCTTTTGATCGCCCTTTATTGTGCCAGCTCCATTTGGTATCGGGAATTTAATATAGTAGTAGTAAGTCAAACAGGCCACTTTAAATTCATGCAAAAAAGGTTGACCGAGGAGCCGTTATAGGAGGATGGCTGGTGTACAACGAGAAAATCTACTTGCCTCGTCATCCTCCTACTGGGATCATCGGCCGAAACAAGTTCAACAGACAGACATATGGTACCTAGGGGAATAGTAAATGCATCCCCGAATCCTATAATCCTGTGATTACAATTTTCAATGTAGGATTCGAAGTCCCCTATCTGGTCTAAAGTGCTCTTGAACAGAATGTTTGTATATGCTCTAGTGTCGACTAGCAGTCTGTGAACTCGTGCAGTCATGATGTTCGCGCTTATGACCAGGGAATCATTATGTGGGGTTATGATCCCTTCCAAGTCCTTCTGTGAAAAGGTCAGCTTTGCAGTAGGCTTGGTGGAGGGTCCCACATCGATTTCTTTTATCTGGTCAATGGCGCGCAACTCGACTTTCTTCTGCCTCTTCGACGGAGGTGGCCTTCCATCTGTACATCCGCAGGCTAGGCCAACCTCTGGTTCCAAAACAAAAACATCCCGCACTGGACCTGGCGGGGGAAGTAGGGCTTGCTGTTCTCGCCGGTGTCTCGGACCGGCACCTTCTTTGTTCTCGTTCTTGCTATTCTATTCATCCGCCCTCTGATCGGGCACACATGGACTTTTTCCTGGTAGTCTCTTCACAAATTCTCACAATTTACCTTCTTCATAAAACCTCCACAACTGTCTCAATAAATCTTGGCATTCACTCGTGAAATGCCCAGTTGCCTGATGATAGGCGCAGTATTTATTCGGGTTTGTCCTCTTCGGATCTACCTTGAGCTTTCTTGCGGGCGGTAGTGCTCCATTTCTCCTGACCGCGTTGAAAACATGGTCGATGGACACGGTTAGGACCTGGTTAAGTCTTTCTGCCAATTTGGCTCCCTCGAAGGATTTCAAATTTTCGGGGGTTTCTTTACCTTCCCCCGTTCTTCTTGAATGTCGCTTTCGGTGCTTCCTTACCTTCTCCCATAGACTTCCTCAACGCTTCTTGCATGGCCACATAAATCTCGACCTTGTTCCGAAACTCCGCATAAGTCTTCGGACACGCAAGCTGCATTTCTTTCCACAGATCTGAACCTTTCTTCAAACCCGCCATCGTGGTAATCACCTTGGTATCCTCGCTGACTGGCTCTCCTTCCAACAAGATCTTGTCGAACCGTTCATGGAATTACTGATCAGATTCCTCCGGTTCCTGGACAAGATTCGCCAGTTGATGCTTTTGGGTAAAATAAGACGTTGCTCTAGAAAAATGTAGTAAAAATTCTCGACTTAACTGCATGAAAGAAGTTATCGATGCAGGGGGCATCGCGGTAAACCAACGGTGTGCATGATCCCCCAGTGTGAGAGAAAAGTTTCTACACTGGGTCGCATCAGATGCTCCCATAGAAATCATGTAATCCGTAAACTTGGACACATGCACCTTCGGGTCTGAAGTTCCTTCATACATATTAGAAGCCGGGAACTGAATCTTCGGCTGAACAGGTGCCGAAAGTATCACTGCTGATAGGGGTGAAACTGGGATCTGTACCGTTGAACTGCCTTCCGGGTGTAACGAGACTTTGGCCTGAAGGTCTTCGATGACCTTCTTCATTGATCGTAGGATTTCATCCGAAGCCTCTACACCTCGACGAGGAGGCCGTTCCTCTTGCTCTAGGTGAGGGGAGCCAGATACTCGGTCAGTCTGGTGTGACCTCGCTGGAATCATACTGGCCTTGAGTACGCCTTCAGGGTCGAGCCTCTCCGCCACCGGCCAACGTAGTCTTTCACAGGCTGTATGCTGCCTTCTCTGATCTACCTCTGGTACTCTACTTGGTCTCCCTTGGTCTATTTTTGGTACTCTGTTCGGTCTCCTCTGGTCTGCTTCTGGTTCTCTACTTGGAGGTCGATAGGCCGACACGGGCTGGCCATGCGACCTGTACTCTTGTCGCTCCACATGTCTGCTTTGTGGAGTTCCATGACTTGACTCGTCCACCACGCTTCGTGCCCTTCCACCTTGAGGGCCCAACCGGTCTGCCATCTTTGGCCCCAAACGATCAGTCACCTTCTGCTTTCCACACTCTTCACACCTTCTCCTCTGTTCACTGTCAGCCTCGGTCTCTGGTGGACGCTGATCAACCTGTTGAAAAACAGGCCTCTGATCAGGTCGTGTACCAGAGGGTCCAGCTGCACCCTGCTGCTGTTCTTTCAACACTTTACAGAGGGCCGTCACTCGTGAAATATCTTTAGGGTTCTGCAAGAATGGGAGTAGTTCAGATAATCCCTGCATATAATTCTGTCCCACTTGAGCTGTCGAAACTCCAGTTGGTTAGGCCTGTTGTCGGTTTCCTGCAACACCCTGAATTGTCGTTGAGTGTTCAGGTGTCGGGGTCCTTTGATTCGGCTGGTCGTTGTTCCTCCCGTGAGATGTCATCCTTGGTTGTGATACCTCCCGTGACATTTTACGTAATATCAGCTACTTTCCACAAAGCAGGTTAAGCTGTTATTCTGTCAAATAAGTAACCGGGCGAACAGGTGAAAGTGGCGAACAGGTGCACTAGTGAACAGCTGAGCTGAGCAGGTGAAAAATAGGCGACCAGGTGGAAACAGGCGACCAGGTGAAACATGCGACCAGGTAATGTTATTTCTTGAGCAGTAGACGAACAACTAGGTTTCCTTCAAGCCTTCAAGCGAACAACTTGTGTTCCTTCAAACATTCAAGCGAACAACTTGTGTTCCTTCAAACATTCAAGCGAACAGCTTGTGTTCCTTCAAACATTCAAGCGAGCAGGTCGCAAATCTTCATCCAAAATCCAAATTTTGCAGTTTCCACTCCAGTATCCAACAAAATCCAGCAACCGGAGGTTCGTGACCCTCCTTCTAGCGCCAAATTGTTAATGAAATCTCCGTAGCGGAAGCGTTTATGTGGCTTTTGAGTGCGATTTCACTAACAATCGATCAAAATCGGTTTAATGGAATGACAAAGTATTAAATTATGGAAAAATTTTGGCAGGGCTTCACTGAGGCCAAGAAAACTTGCATTAATATGAAAATAGGGGCCTATTTATAGGCATTTTTGCAAGCAGGTGGTGGCATTCACCTTGCCACACTTCTTGAGAAGCTTACAAGTGTCCCTAACAGTTTAAACAAGATAATTACAATGGAAAATTGGTTAAAAATGATGAAAACAAAGTCTTTGGTGATCATCTTCGAAATAGGCGAGCAGCTCTTTATATCTGGCGACCAGCTTGTTGGGCGAGCAGCTGAGCTGCTCTCCCATTACCATAATTGCAAGACCTGCTCGCCCATTATGAGCAAATAGGCGAGCAGGTGAGCTGATCAGGTGGTTGGGCGAGCAGGTGAGCTGCTCGTCCTTTCCTCTCTTGCACTGTTGCTCGGCCATCTCTTGTTTGGTCAATGATTCTTCTTCTTTTGTACTGATCTTCTTTGGTTTTACCCATGTTCATCATGTTTGATTAGTTGTTTTGGGACACGTCATCCGTTATTCCGCTGATTACTTCTTTAAACATGTGGATTAAATTATTTCATCAACACCACGAGCGCATTAAAAACTCCAATTTACTACTACATATCAACACAAAAGTAGACATCGGACAAAAACAACAATGTTAGAATTTTTTTAATAACTTGATATTTTTTTAAATGAACCAGAGAGAAAAGAAAATCCCAAAAATTCTTAATTGGGAAAGAGTTTTAGCTCCATGATTAAAAAACGAAATTGGGACAATATATTTATTAGAAAGATAAGTGCCAATAATATGGGCCATCTATTTAATATGTACACTCTATATAAAAAAATTAATATAATTAGAAAATAGTTTAAAATTTCCTTATTGATTAAAAAAAAAAAAAAAACAGATACACTCTTCATTCTTTCTGTCACTGTGTCACATATCACGGTTAAAAAATGGGTACACGCACGAGTTTTTTGGGTGGGGTGAGAAAAATTTCCTGCAACCTACCGACAAAGATCTCTGATGACATGGACAAAACTTAATCTGGATGCTCGTTAGTTTCTGTAATTTTTAGGATTCTTTTAGTAATAAACTTATATCAATAGTTTTTTAGAATTTTTTACCTTTAACTTATAAACTATGGGCCAATTATGAAATGATATAAAAATAAGCACTATTTTCATATTAGTACAATATGCAAAAAAAATAATTATATTATTCAACTTATATTTACACCAAAAATTTTGTACCTATTTGAAAATAGTGCATTATTTTTGTATCAACCTGCGATTATTTCTTTATTAAAATTATTTGCCCACAACATCAATAGTTTTTAGAGTTTTTTGTCATATTTAAATATTTTAGATATTGTGTTATGGTTATTAATTGTTTGGCTCGAAAAAAATTTGTTGTTGATTTTGAAAACAAAGTGCAACATTTTAAGTTTGATTTGTTAAAATTGTTATTATATTTCGAACACAACTAGCCAAAAAATATTATTTCGGCAAAAAACTTTTATAGAATATTTTTTGGTTTAATAATTTTTGAAAGTTTGTCAAATTTTCGGCATCTCTTTATTGCAAATATATATATATATATATATATATATATATATATATATATATATATAGTACTAGTAGTATGTATACCCGCGAATTTCGCGATATAAAATAAATATTATATTTATAAAAAATATATTTTTGCTATTTAATTAAAAAATCTCTATAAATACAATACTCAATTATAAGATAATCAATTTTTGTACGATTTATTTAATTTTTTGTATTAATTTGATTAAATATTATACAAATTAAATTAATTTTTTTTTAAATAAGTCAAAAAAATAATTTTATCTCCTAAAAATATTAATCATTTATAAATTGAAATATATTTTGTAATAAAAAACTTTTAAGTTATCATGTTTATAGAATTGAAATTAGTATCAAAGTTAAATTTTTTTTTTATAAAATTTGGCTTGTCATATTTGAAGAAAATCAAGAAATATTTAAAACATATTTTAGTATATTTAAAGATAAACAAAGAAATATTTGAATTATAATTTTTTATTATTATAGTATATATATCAATATAATATTTTATAATATATTATATAACATAAATTTTTATTACTCCATATAGGTATGTTAAAAGAAAATCAAGAACATAATATTTTATAATATAATTTTTTATTATTATATGGGTATGTTAAAAGAAAATCAAGAACATATCAAAAAATATATTATTAAAACAATCAAGAACATAAATTTTTTATAAGATTTATTTTTTTACGATTTCTTGAATTTACATATACGTGCATTAATGATTTATATATATATATATGTGTGTGTGTGTGGTTTCTTGAATCCAACATATACGTGTATCAATGATTTACAGATGCACAATGCATACTATAAATTAAATAATTAAAAATTATGTACACATGAGCGCATACACAATATTATACTCTAGAACATTTTTTTTCTAAAATTATAAATAACTTACGGTATATATGGCACAGACACAATGATTTTAACGTGAATCTGTAATTAAAATTAAACATAAAAAATAAATAAACAATATCATAATATTAAAAACATGAAAAATAAGAACATTAAGAAGACCAATAAACAATTCAAACATCAAAATTTTAAATCAAATAGATTTGCAATTATAACAATTAAACGTTACATCCAAAAGAAAATAATAAAAATTGTGTAATAATAAAAAAAGAGCAACACTTGTGTAGAAATTTCTATCGTAGAAATTACTAAATATGAATAATTATTAAAATTAATTAAACGCGCGTCTAACCTCCGGTGTACTAAACTCCCCACACGCCCCCACCACTACATGCACACACACCATATACATATTAATAGACGCAGATACCCACTTAGCAAGTTTTTTAAAATTTAATATTTTAGTTTTTATATTTTAAATTATTATATTGATTCGAAAATATTTATTTATTATTATATTTATAAATAAATATTTATACATATAGTAAACGTATTTAATTTTACAGTAATGTATATTTGTTCTAATAGTAACACATATTTGTCTCTCAATTTGTGTTACTATATAGGCAAATGGGTGTTACTATAAGGACAAAATATATTTTTATGAGAATAAATATGTGTTTCTTAATTTATCAATCATCCCTTTAAATCTAAGTAAATTGTTTCATTAATACATATGTAATTATACGAAAAAAATAATTATTTCTATAAAAATAAATAAATATTTGTGAATAATCAATATTTGTTATTATAGTAACACACATTTTGCTCTTGCATTATGTAAAAAATTATTTATTCTATAAAAATAAATGAATGTAAGTAAAATAACAAGATTTTATAAGATAGTAACAGAAATTTGCTCTACTCGTAACACAAATTAGTCTCCCAGTTTGTGTTACTTTATGGGCAAATGAGTGTTACTATATGGACAAAATATATTTTTATGAGAATAAATATATGCTTCTTAATTTATTAATTATTCCTTTAAATCTAGGTATATTGTTTCATGTAATACATATGTTATTATATGAAAAAAATATTACTATTTCTATAAAAATAAATAAATATTTGTGAACAATTAATATTTGTTCTTATAGTAACACACATTTTGATCATGCATTACGTGAAAAAAATTTATTCTATAAAAATAAATAAATATATATAAAATAACAATATTTTATAAGATAGTAACACATATTTGCTCTAATAGTAACACACATTTGTCTCCCAATTTGTGTTACTATATGGGCAAATGTGTGTTACAATATGAGCAAAATATAATTTTATTATAATAAATATGTGTTTCTTAATTTATTTATTATCCCTTGAAATCTAGGTATATTATTTCATTTAATACATATGTTATTACATTAAAAATAATTATTTCTATAAAATAAATAAATATTTGTGAATAATCAATATTTATTCTTAAAGTAAAACACAATTTTTTTTGGATTATGTGAAAAATTATTTATTCTATAAAAACAAATGAATATGTGTACAATAACAATATTTTATAAGATAGTAACACACATTCGCTCTAATAGTAACATATATTTGTTCTTCAGTTTATGTTACTAAATGAGTAAATGTGTGTTACTATATGTTTGTTACTATACTAACATAAATTGAGAGCAAGTTTTAAAAATTATTATATAATATTATTTAATTTATTTTTAAATTTATAATAATTAAAAATAATAATAATTCTAAAGTTCTATACTATTTTATACTCCCTCTGTCCCAAGATAAATTTCACACTTTCCTTATATGGATGTCCCAACTCTTTCTTCACACCCCAAAAAAGGAAACAACTCACACTCACAAAAGTCAATAAAGTACACTTTTTATATTTTATTATTTAACTTTACACTCACATACTTCACTTTTTCTTAATATACGTGAAACTCCACCTAAGAAAAAAATGTTGGGACGGAGGGAGTATAAAACAGGAATTGAGCTTGGGTGTGTTTATAGGAATTGGGTTTGGGTGTGTGTTGGGTCGTGTGAAAAGGGTGGGTGGGTTGGGGGGGGGGGGTTGAGGGAGCAGAAGGGAGGATTGGTTACATAGTGTGTGCGTGGTGAGAGGAGCGCTGCGCGTGAATTCTTTTTTTTTTTTTTTGAAAATTTCTACGGTAGAAATTTTTATATAAGTTTTTGTCATAAAAAAATATTATTTTACCAAATTATTAGATGTAAAATATGAACTTACAAGAAAAATTCGAACATAAAAAGATAAACAAACAATTCGAATATCAGAATACGATAAATACGAACTTTATAAGAGAAATAAGAAGAAACAAAAGACGCATGAAGAAATAAGGTTAAAAGATGAGAATTATTATGTTTATGGAGGTGAAATTTATAGAAGTATAGAAATTAACACTACTACACATTGAGGCTTGCAGAGCTCTACTTGGAGAGCCCTTGTCAAAACAGCTCTCCAAGTGAGCACTTGGAGAGCGGTTTTGACAAGAAAATTTAAAAAAAAAAAAAAACACTTGTAGAGCGGTTATTAACCGCTCTACAAGTAAAATGCAGTTTATTAAGAATTAAAAAAAAAAGGATTCGGAATCGCTTTAATTAAAGCGGTTGTCGACCGCTCTATAAGTCAGAGCGGTCAGAAACCGCACTGCAAGTGGTTAAGTGAGAGCGGTCAAAAACCGCACTGCAAGTGGTTAAGTGAGAACGTTCAAAAACCGCACTGCAAGTGGTTTTACAAGCGAATTAAATAGCAGAGCGGTTTAAATCCGCATTAATTTAGAGATGCGTCAAATCGAGACAATACTCCCCAATAATATATATATATATATACTAATCCTCTTTTATCTCCAGCATATACAAGCAGTTCAAACAAAATTTAGAAAATATCTCAACCTCCAACATACAATCGATCGGTTAAAAAAAATTAGAAAAAATCTCTCCAGAAAAAATTAGAATTCCGACGGCCGTCGTTGCAGAGGTTGGGTGTGTGAAGCTGTGGCGATGGACAGGGGTGCGGTGGCGTGAATGGGACCGGGGCTCGGCCATGCTTCGAAGAGCGATGCAGATCTGAACGACGTTGGAAATCCGGCCGCTGGAAATGGAGTCAGGCGACGCAGATCTGAACGGCCGCCCGTCGCCGATGCGAGCACAGTCGTCGGAACCTGCAATCAGTCCACCATCCTTGCCGCCGTGCACTGCGACACCGGCGGCCGTCGACGCGCCTTCACTGGAAACCGCTCACCGTCGTCGCCATCGCAGTCGGAGTCTGCCGCCATTGCTATTCCACCGTTTGCCTTATTGCTTGGAATCACGGTATGACTCCTGCTTGTGATTGTTTGTGTATTTAGTTGGTATGTTTGGGGGTCTTTTATTGGGGGTTGCGTATGATTAAATTTTTATGTGTTTATTAAGGTTGGATCTTGTAATATATGAGGGAAGGAAAAATTTTTAATTTCTCGTCCGTGATTGAATTCTTATTGTTTGTAAATAGATGAAAAATTTAATTTGGGGAATTTGATTCGTGAGAATTTCATTTGCTGGAGATCTAATTTGATATAGATTTATTAATTAGTTAATATTTTATTGGTATTTGTATTTATTTTATTTGCAGAACATCTTCAAGTTTGGTGGTTAAGGCCTAGAACATCTTCAAGCACGGTGGTTTTCATTTATTTGCAGAACATCTTCAACTTCAAGCAGGGTGGTTTCCAGCATATATTAACTCCCACTTTTTTATATTTCTTATTTTCAATTGGTGTGACCTAAAACAAGCCACGTTTCTTATCTCTCATTCTACGCATTTTTTCCAATTGACGTTGTCAAAGGAGCATTTCCTCATTTTGGGTGTGGACCCCATTGCCTTTTCATTAATTATTGTCATTTTTCATGCTTTACGATTTTTTTTTTTAATTAAAGGGCTTGGAGAGCGGTTTCTAAACGCTATGCAGGGTTATTCTTGGAGTGCGGTTATAAACCGCTTTCTAAGAGATTACTTGTAGAGCGTTTTTATAACCGCTCTCCTCACTTGGAGAGCCCTTATAAACCGCTCTCTAAGTGAGAAAATAAGGGCTCTCCAAGCCCATTTATGTACTAGTGTAAGATGAACGGTTGACATTAAAAAATTATATATAGGATTTGATATTATAAATATATTTATAAGATATATATATTTGTAAAATATTAAAATGTATAGTCAAGATTAAAATACTTAAATTATAAGGTTGAGATTAATTCTTAATGCCAGAGTTAATGAGAATAGAGGAATTTCAAAATCGAGCATTCTGGTTAATTTCATAACTTCATTTTTATATAATATTAAGATTAAGATATATATATATATATGTGTGTGTATTTAAGCAAACTAGCTCCTAAAATATAATGTCTTGATTTTTTTTGAAAAAAACACACAAAAGACTTATTCTACCATCTTTAGGTCTTAACGATCAAATTTGATATCCAACAAAAATACAAACTACTCATAACCAATGTTCAAATTGTACACAATATTTATAAATATAATGAAGAAATGATTTGCATATGTACATCTAGACTCTTGTGTGGGTGTTATACTTTGTTGCTCCATCAAAAAAAGAAAAATTGCCCATAAAAAGTGCAGTAATAGTGTGTTGAAAAATGATCTTCCTAAATTTTTCAAAAAAAAAAAAAAAAAACCCTAGTTTTACCATTAAAAAATATCGTGCTAAGAAAAAGTAGGTATTAACTAATGCAATTTTCTTATTTTTTAATTAGTAAGAGAATATTAGATATTTTCTAATTATATTATAAGAAAATATATTATAGAAATTGTATCTATTAAAAAATTATACCATGCGCTAAATCTCATATTGTAATTAAAATGTGTGGGCAGCTCCAATATTGATGTGGGTATATAAGTGTGGTAGTATAGGTTATTTGGAACTGACCAAAAACTCAAGCCAATTAATTGCAAAATTTTCTATAAATTTGGGTTTACGTGAATCTTTTAGGCGGTACTTGTATACATTCAAAATATTATTATTGTGTGATATTTTAGATGAACAATATGCATAACCAAATATTTTATAGGAAAGCATAACAAAAAGAAAATTCACAGGTTCACAAGAAGTCTCCTCTAAGTAAATTTTATCAAAAAATAAATAAAATTTTACTGAAGAATCTCATGAAGTAGAGCTTTTTGACAAATTAGATGGTATGTCTATTTATTGGAAAAAATTAATCTTAACAACACAGATCTTAAGCAATGTAAGCATAATTCAAGCGTTTAAAATTTCATTACTTATAGCCAAAAGATCATGGGTTCGAGTCACAATTTTAATGATAAGAAACTAAGTTTTGATAAATATATATATATTTAAATTAGGCCCAAAAAGAATGTGTGAAATGAGTTCTTTTATTGGACTCCTAACGTCAGGGAGAGCTAACAATCTTTTTGGACGTTGCTAAATATTGTTCCAACTTAAGGATGACAAAATGACCCGTCATGAAGCTGTCCCACCTTGACCTGCTCCGTTTGGGGCAGCCTCGCCCCGCCCTGCGCATAGGGCAGGGCAGACATGAGTTTGCATATTTACTGTCCGCCCCGCCCCATTTTACCCCATATTATAGATTATACAAATATTATATTTTATAATGTATATAATACATAAAAAATATAATATGTTACAATATATGAAATAAATCTAATATATTATTTTTATAATATATCAAATAAATTTATATTTATATTATTTATTATTTACTGTAACTCTAGTCTAAAATAAATTTTAAATTTTTTTAAATATGATTTGATAAATTTGGTATATATATATTATTTTAGTATATATAGAATGGGAAGGGACATGGCCGCATGTAGAGCTGTTAAACGGGACATGGGCTGGCGGGCCGACTTTTTTAACCCTGTAATTTATAGGGTTAGGTCCGAGCATATGGCGGCCCGTATAAAACTGGGTTTTTTTTGCCCGGACCGGTTAGCCCACGGGCTAAACGGGCTAGCCAGCCGGTTAACTGGGCTGGCCCGATAGCCAGATTTTTTTTTAAATTAAATTTATTATATATAATATAAATTGGAAAGCGGGGTCTGGTTCTCTCACTGTTGTAATTTGTAAACTTGTATACATTAAGTCATTAATACTTTATACTTACAGTTTGCAAGTTTACTAATTAACTTATTAGTTATTATTCTTATTAATTTTTAATTTACTAATTTGTTATTAACTAAAAATAAAAAATAGAAAATAGTAGATAACTAGATATCAATTAAATTAAGTTCTCATGTTCTTCAATTAGCGTTTATGTCGCGCAACCTCCGTCACCTTTCCCGACTCCCAAACATCCTCCTTCTTCGCCCATCTCGCGCACAAGATGATGATGATGTTGAATGGAAGAAGATATTTTATCATTGTCCAGTGAATGATCTAATACCGAAGATTGAAGAGTTTGAAGATATTTATTAAAATTTAGTTGTTAATGTGTAAACTTTGTGGATTATGTTGTTAATGTGTGAACTTTATGTATTATATTGTTAGTGTGCGAACTTTATGTTGTTGATATGTGTACTTTATGGATTATTTTAGTTATTAAATCATTAGTTGTATTTTATATTAAATTTTAATTTCTTAATTTTTTTTTTACCCTGAGCCCGTTAGTGGCCCGTTTAACCTGCGGACCGCTAGGGTTAGGTTTAGGTCTCGAGTATTAGTGGCCCGTTAAGAACGAATCGCTAAGGCCCGGGACAGTTTAGGCCCGCAGCCCTGTAGGGTTAGGGTCAGCCCGTTTAACATCTCTAGCCGCATGGGACAAAGCGGGGCAGACATGGGTTTTTAGATACCCGTTCTGCTCTGCCCATTGTTATCCCTATTCAAACCTGAATTTGAGAGTTTGAACACTTATCCAAGGATAGACGTCTTCCTTTGGATTAAACATCACTTTTGAGAGATTTCGAAATGAACAATTAAACATCTTTGAACTTTAAACAAAGTTGGAGAGTTCATGAAAAATTTGAACTTGAAGAACATTAATCACAGAGACTTAACACCACAATCTCGAATCAAATGTCATTCTTGACTTATTAACAAAGAACATGTGGATTACTAAATTTGGCTTCTTGTATTTATGAATTTAATATGCAGTATTCCATATATCTTCCAAATTAATGGAATAAAATCCTAGTTATGGATATGGAAAAGTGATTTCTCACAAAATTGAGCGACTTGATTTGAAGGACTGCAAATATTAACATTTATCTAGAGAGATCTGTAGTTATGCTAGATTTTAGAGGTTTAAGTATAATTTAACAGGGTTTTGACACAGAATTTGACTTATATATCAAGTTTTACAGGTTTCATATGATTTGACGAGTTTTAAGGATTCGATTTAATTTATTATACTTTAGAAATCTGATTTGATTTGTTGAATTCCAGAGACTCGACTTGATTTATCAAATTTTGGAGGTATGTTTTATAAATTATATATTTATTTATTTTTAGTTATTAGATTAATTTAAATTCTTAACAAATAGTAATCGATCTATCTATATATAATAACAAAATATTGGATTAAATTGAACCTTTTTCTTAAACTTATTTTATAATAAAATTATAAAGATGATGTAGTTTAAGTGGTAATTGGGTTCTATCTCTTCTTGTTTTGGATACAATGTTCCTTATATCTACAATAAAATTTATTTATTTTTAATATTTTTCTGGTAGAAAGAAATTGGAGAAACCATTAAAATTATTAATACTTTCTAGTAGAAAGGATTGTGAGCTCAAAGGCAATGAAGTGAATAATCTGAGTAGAAAGGAAGGTGAGAAGTCCTTTGAATAACTATGGAAAAGCTTTGCACAAAAAAAGGTTGTGACAACTTCACGGTGAATCCTACATGTGGTTGTATCATATGTCAATTAGGAGATATTTATCTAAATATATATCTAATTATGGATGGAAAATAAGTTGTGCGACGTGTAGAGAGAAGGAGGAATTTGAAGTACACCTATTTTTTTATGTGAGAAAGCGTGACTTTTTAGGAAATTGTATTTTTTCGTTTAGATATCAAACTGTATTGCATTTTAATATTTAATTCTATTTGTCATTTTTTTCATAACATTTCATTATTTGAAAGAGATGATAACTGAAGATTAGGAACAACAATTTGAATGAGGGTGGTGTGGAGTATTTGGAACACGAGAAGTAATGTGATGTTTAATGGACCAATGATGAATATAGACAGGGAAGTTAAAAATTTTAAAAGTCCATTATGGTCTTAGGTTAAAGTAAGGTCGCATTAGAATCATAATCTTTTGGCTTGGATGAAAAATTCTGTACAGAGTTTGAAAAGATAAATGAGAAAATTGTAATTTAGTTGTCAGTGTTGGTGTACCTCTTGTACTCTATTAGTGAAGAATTGCTTTTTCATTGCACAAAAGTCATCTTTATAATAATAAAGTTAATTATTAAAAATATTTGAGTTGCATACTAATTTACCGATACATGATTTTTCAGTATAAACAAGAATAATTTTTTAGTAAAAATAAAGATAAAATTTAAAAATACACTTAAATTATATGATGCACCTTGTGCATATGATTCATACTATACTTAAATATTCGAGCATATAATAATACACCGTGAAGAGAGAAGTGAGAGGAGAGGATACTCTTTCTTAAAGTGAAATTTCTTGTAAATTATAAAGAGATAAATCCATAATGAAAATAGTTGGAAATATATTTGTGGACCGTCTCATAATATAAGACCTAATAAAAAAATATATAGTTATCATAAAATATGATAATTTTTTAAAGAAAATGACATCACTTTTTTCTAAAATTTTTATATTTTTTCTTAAAATTTTATCACTTTTTAATAATAACTAAATGACACATTTTACATTAAAAATAAATTAAATAATATTTAGTATTATTTTATAAGATGATCTTATATTAAATAATTTGTGAAATTCACAATAATGAGTGAGACTTGTATATTATATCTTCCCTATCTAAAAAAAATTATAAAATACTTTATAAAATTAATACTAATTATAAATTAATTATGTATAGAAAAAATATACTTCTATACAAAATAAAATTATATTTTTATATAAATATTATAATTTAATTTATAAACATAGTATTTTTTTAAAATTATTATGCAACCTTTCCTATATCTATTTTTTAAACTTTATAAAAAAATTACACAAATAAATGGGTGGGGAGAGTGCAACTGTGCAAGTCCGGGAGAGAGAGAGAGAGAGAGAGAGAGTAGAGAGGGGGAAGAGGGGAGAGAGAGAATTCTTAAATACACGAGCCACTATAGTACACTCGCTGTAACAGTAGAGAGAGAAACAAGAGGGAGAAAGAAAGCTGAGTGGAGAAGGCAAGTTATTTTAATCGAAATATACAAATCCTGCATCTCCATTCACCGGTAACTCCTCACCGCCGTCCCCACCCCTCCGTTCCCGAAGTTATTCGAGCTTTTCCCTGCTTTTAATTGCTCACTATTATTTCTGTATAGTCATGCAATTAAATTCAGTTTTCATCTGCCCTGGATTAATTACATGTTTTTTCTAGCCCAGTTTTCAATATTGTACTTAATATAATGTTATTTGTTGGATTCTTCATCTATTATTTCTGTTGTGTATTTTTCGGAACTTTATTGAAGTGGTACAGTAATGGGTATAGCTTGCTTTTAGGAGATCGATGTTTTTTTTTTTTGAGTTTGATTTCTCCTCAAATTGTTGGAGTAGTCACTGTAGAAGAAAACTAGCAGGCTAATAAATATTGGCTTGGAGAAGGAATAGAATTAGAATAGTGCTTGTGGATGGTGATTTATTGACTGGATAGTTTTTGGATTTATAATTGAAACTCTTTGAGTTCTCTTCTCTTTTATCACCAATTTACCGTTCGACTCATTGATGTGTTCGTCTTAAGTTGTTATGCACTTGAACATAATAGAATTTGCATTGATTAACGCCATTTGGATGCAAATTGTAAAAGCAAAAAAATCTTGTGAGTATATGTAAGCTATATATTGGATGCTTAAAATGTACTATCTATGTCAATTGGAGTGCGAGGATTGACCTTTGATGTCGAGAGGTAGCAGTCAATCCAAGTAAATTTCTATGTTTTGTGGTTGCTTTTGTCGCTGCATAACCTTCAGTCGCTAGCTATCAGATGGATCAAGTCGTTTTATGCACATGGAATCATTTATGCTTGACCTTATTAAGAGCTTGTCTTTCTTAGTTGCATGTTAAATACACACATCCACTTTCATTATCTTTACAGTAGAGTTCTCGAAAATATATAGATGACTGCTCAAGATAGAACTCATATTTTATCTATGGACAGTCCTGAAGGCAAATCGGTACCATTTTTAATCTCCTCATCTGTGCTGCCTTTCTGTAACCCCCTCCACCCTTTCTACTACAATCCTCAGCCTAAGCCAAATGCCTCATATACCTTTCCAAGCCTTTCTCCTTTAATTTTCAGCCCTTTGCACAGGCTTAGCCGATACTATTCCTCTTTCCCACCATGCCCATATAAAACACTGTATAGATAAAATACTGACGCAATGATTGTCTATGAGTGAATGTGGATGTGAAAGACCAGTTTGGGTTCTCAGCTAACAAAGTAAACTTCCCTGCTAATTAAATAGTGAATTGAATCTTGTCACAAATGCGTTATGCCTTGGTTTAGCTTGACTGTTTTTGTTACAATGTTGTCCCTTCATATTATAAAATGTGGGTTTTTGAGACTGCCTCCAATTTTTCCATGACCAACTAACAATCTTTTCAGAGGATGGTTTAATTATCTGAAAATCAATAATAAAGGGGCAATGGTATTGATAACACCAATTAGCCTGTACATTTCTTCACCTCCTCCAGTCTTGGTAAGAAACCAGTGAATTATTCGCTTAAACAGAGTGATAACTTGAGATGCTTCTCAATGAAACTGGCTTATTAGGTGGTGATGTCCAACCTCTATTATTTTAAGTAAATTCATTAACATGACTGACATAAACAGAGAAAATTGTGTTTCTCTTTTTTCTTGTTCGTGTTACATTTTTCTTTTACTATATGATTGTGACTGACAGACACTAATGGGGAAATTGCATGGGCTAGAAGGCAAACCTTATAAGTTCTCTGAGATTTAGAGAACTCATTGCTGCATTACATGGTCGAGCATGGTGTATAATTGATGTCTTTTGCTCATCGTGTCCATTTTCTATTAACTTTCAGGATAATGCACGAGTCAATGATAGGGATATAAGGTCCCTCAAGCACTGGCCGTACCTCCATTTCAACATATCTAAAAGGGAATTGTTAAATGGATGAAGATGGAGAGCGAGAAAACAGGAGACATAGGATGGATTACAATAAAGTACCTCCAGTAAAGATGAAGAGTTCATCTTTTCCTTCAAAACTATTTAGGAGCAAAATAAACACTGAATCTTATTATGTTTAAATCATTATTTCTGCATTAATACGGTGTAAGCTTATTTGTTTACAAATTTAAACTGTTGCCACAGTGGACTGCGACTTCCCAGTATCCAATGAGGGAACAGAATGCTTTCCACGTGACTGCAAAGATCAGCATGCTCTACGATGAAAGGGATAACGCAATTAAAGAACGTGAACAAGCCATTGCTGAAAAGAAAGCTGCATTGCTGGAGAGAGATGCTGCAATCCAGCAACGGGATGCAGCCATTGCAGATAGGGATAATGCTCTGAGAGAACGTGATAATGCTGTGGCTGCCCTCCAATTTCAGGAGAATGCCATGAATGCCTTATTGGGGAACGTTTCGCATGGTCTCAAGCGAACTAACCGTCCCACAAATCAGAATCCCAACAACGTTAAATTTGCTCGTAGTATGGGAGAAGGGGGCATCACAGATGCATCGCCAATAACTGTTGTCCCATCTGATGCTGCAAAGCCAGATCAAGTGACAAGGATCAAAGTAAAGAAGAACATCACAACTAAATCTCCGAGCAAATTGAAGAAAGTACGTGAGGATTTGAATAGGCACGTTACAACATCTGGGACAAAGGCTGAGTGGGATGCTCAGGAGATTGGTTCTGGTAACTTGATACATTTCAATGAATCTAGTATGCCTGCACCCGTTTGTTCATGCACTGGAGTGCCTAGACAGTGTTACAAGTGGGGAAAAGGAGGGTGGCAGTCGTCTTGCTGCACCACGACAATGTCGGTTTACCCGCTACCACAAATGCCTAACAAGAAGCATTCAAGAATTGGTGGTCGAAAGATGAGTGGGACCGTCTTTAGCAGATTGCTAACCAGAGTGGCTGCAGCTGGGCACGACTTGTCAATTCCAGTAGATCTCAAGAACTACTGGGCTAAACATGGAACGAATCGCTATATTACCATCATGTAACCTCATCTCTCTAATAAGGTAGCTGATATGCCAACTCTAGATGCCTGGAATTTTGAAGTAAATATAGCTATTCTGTCTGGCTAAATTAGCATTGTTAATTGTTATTTTCACTATTAGTTGGTTTTCTTTGCTATGCTATTTTCTTTTACTTACATAGCTGGTGAGGTGGGTGGGGATGGGGTGGAAATGATTTCTGGGAAGATTGAATATTAACCATTTCTGAGAAAGATTGGATCAGAGGGACTGCCAGAGATTAATTGTAAATAAAATGAAATAAATTTGGCTATTAAATAGCAGTAATGCCAATGTTTCAGAATGATGTCTGATATCCGAAGCTTCTTTTAAAATTGTTTGTTGAGGGTATATATTTATAGGTTTACATGAGGTGATGTGTCATTATCTCATCATACTTAGTCTAACAAAACGATAATTGTCATTACACTTGTCATTTTCTCACAATTACAAATTTTACAAACCTTAATGCTGCTTTTTTCTTCTTCAAAAGAGAGTATCTTGAGAATTGAGAAGAATGAATTCTTCATGTAAATATGAGTCAATTCGTTAGGTGATCTCTTACTCTCACGTTCGAGTGTATGCTCATTGTTTAGGCCCGTGAGTGACATTTATGATCATTGCAGACACTTCATGGGGTTCTTAGCACCTGGATAGTACCAGGACCCTTGTTCCCCGGCCCTTGAGCCGATAAAGTTGCCCGCCCTATGACACACAACTCAAAATGAGCCTTGCGACGAGGCGCAGACATTCCCCATGTTGTAGTTCCCTCTAGTTCGTTCCCATGTTAGATTTGGGGAACAACCGAGCGATTGCCTTCATAGATCCAAACGCGCTCATAAGGCACACAATATGAATAAGACCAATAGAGATTTCACAAGGGACCATTTGTGCTGCAGATTGTAATGCTCTTAGAGAGACATAGTTTGAATATAGAGGAGTCAAAGATCCCAACAATCAAGTAGTTTATCATATCCTTATATGAACTGTACGAGTGCGTTTCGTCCTACACTGTAAGTTGATCGCTACTTGAACCTCTTGGATGACGGGCGAACAACTCTACCTTGATCTTCATATTGACTTCATGTATAGGTTGGGGCGATTAGCTTTTATGAGGTTGTTTGCTCGTGGAGTGGGGCAGCGAACAACTTTTGATGTCACTGCACTTAAGTTGCTTGCTCCTCTCAATTTTCTACTCAGCAGCTTGCACTTGTGTTATAATTATCATGCTCGTTGATAACCATTTCTGATCGTGCATTTATTAATCTTGCTCGCTTGTCAACATAAGTGAATCAAATAATAGACATATATTTTTGTGTGAAATTATTAGTGGAATGAAGTGTAATTTGAAAATTAAAAAAAAGTTGAAAAATCAAATTTGAAAATAGAAAAGGAATGCATTTGACTTGGTGCACCAGTTGCACTATGTAAATACACAACTAATATTGTTCTATGAAAATGATTAAACAACAAATACTAACAAACTAATACTTTTTAATAAAATTTTAAATAATCTTAAAAATACAGTTGAATTGCATGATATAATTTATACTTAGAATGATACTCCATCCGTCTCACTACAAGTTTTTCACGTTCCTTTTTTGATGTCCTAGAATAAAATTTTTGTTGAGTTGACAATGATTGTTTGAAATCAATTGGAATAAAGAAAT
>JAPKLY010000029.1:249399-270656 GCA_026898435.1 Prunella vulgaris
CTCAGCTGACCTTATCAGATGACTAACCATCAGCAGACCTATCAGCTATCTTCCTCAGCTGATATTATAATGTTCAGTTAATCAACAGTACTTGCTCATCTAATCTCAATTTCACTTTCTTTGCACCCATAACAATTTTCATTATGTGAAAAGCAAAATTAAACACTTCATATATTTCTAAACAAAAAGCCATTCTTTTTTAAACAAATATCCTTTTCCTTTTCACATCTCCTCATTATTTTACACAAAAATCAGCATATAGCTTATCATATATTAATAAACCAATATATTTCCATAAACAAAACAATAACAAAAAAAAACCATATAGCAATGAAAAAGAAATATTTGCTAATAAAATAAAATAACTAATATTGTTATTTTTATTTCCATCACAATTAACATACTCATTTTGATCTCATTCACAAATTTTGAATCAGGTACTCCTTTAAATTATTAGTATGATTTGCAAAACAATTTGTACTGTGTCAGCGCTTTTGACATCAAAGCATCTACTTTCAGCAATAATTTAAACGAAAAAACAATAATCATCATGATTTTGGCAACTAGAATAATCAAACCACAGCCCCAACATAATTCCCAAGTTCCTAATGAAACCCTGAGAGCATTAAATATATCAAACTCTAATTATTACACACAAATAATAATAATAATAATAATAATAATAATAATAATAATAATAATAATAATAATAATACTCCATTACCCTATAAAAATAAACTCATTTTCTTTTTCCACCCATTCACTAGAATCACTACGTAAGTACTGTATTTAAAATACCATTGATTTTTAATTTATTACTAGTTCTCACTTGATATATCTTGTTATTTTCCAAATTGATACTCCCTCCGTTCCGTAAGAATTTGCACCCTACGGGACGGCACATTTTTTAAGGAAAATGTGTTTTATATATAAAGTAGTGGCATATGGGTAAATATGCGTATATATTTGTGAGTGTGCACGTAAATTAATGTTTTATTTTTTAGCAGTGTGCAAATTTGTATGTAGGGATGACAAATGGAGCGGATCGGGGCGGATACCTCAATATCCATGCCTGATCCGCGCTTTGCCCCGCTGATCCGCCCTGCTCCATGCTCCACTGCGGGGCAGCATTTTGAGATCCATGTTTGCCCCGCGCGAGGCGGATCTGATCTGCCCCGCTCCATCTATTAAATTCTCATAATTTTACAAAATCAATATATTAAAAAAAACTAAATGCAAAATATTAAAAATTCACAATTTAATCAACAATAATCCATCTAAATCACCAAATCATATCCAAGATTTGATTATTTTAAAAAAATATAATTCTATATATTATATATATATATATATTTAATATTATATATAATTAATATTATAAGGAGCGGGGCGGATCAGGGCAAAAAATATGTAGATTCATGCTTGATCTGCTCCGCAAGCAGGGCAGGGCGGGGCGGATCTGCTCCATTCTCAAAACGGGGCAGATCGGGGTCGATCCAAACAGAGAGGGGCGGATTGGATCAACTGCGGAGCGGATCATTTTGTCATCCCTATTTGTATGAGACATCCAAATAAAAAAAGTGTGCAAATTCCTGTGGAATAGAGGGAGTACTTAGATACTACAACTATCTTCATCTCTCCAATATTTGCAGTGCTTTATTAGTACAAAAAAAAAAAAAATACCCCATTACCCTATTTTTATAGACTTTTTTTTTTCATTCATTCATTACTGTATTTAAAATTACATTGGTTTTGTTTATTACTTGTTCTCACTTGATATATGTTGTTATTTTCCAAATTAATACTCCCTCCGTCCACGAAATTTATACTCATATTTTTTCACGTGGTTTAATGCAATATGTCGGAAGGTATTATGAGATATTGTGAGGTCCGTTTTGAGTAAAGAAAATATTTATGGAAAGTACATATGATATACTTTTCATAAATATTCTCTTTATTCAAAACAGACCTCACAATATCCCGTAATACCCTCCGACATATTGCATTAAATCACGTGCAAAAATGTGAGCATAAATTTCGTGGACGGAGGTAGTATTTAGATACTACAACTATCTCCATCTCTCTAATATTTGCGGTGTTCTTTTTAGTACAAAATATATACATATATATATATATAGAGTGAACATTACGAGTATGAAGATTTTAAAAATATTTATATTTTGAAATTTTTCAAGCTTTTATCAAACAAATTAAAAAGTTTAAACTTTTGAAATATGAATTTTGTAGGAGTTATCTAACTTATCATAAAAGTGAGTAAATATAAAGACTAGATGAGGAATATAAACAAAATTTTAACATAATAATAGTGTTTATTCTCTGTCTTTAAACACTTTGCATATTTTTGTTTTCCGTGCGTCCTTAAATACTTTGCATAACCTATAAATGAAATACTACTTAATTTTATTATCATAGAAAATGTCATTAATTTTTACACTTATTACAATCATTTTCGTTATTTTAATAATAAAATGTTTTACAAGTCTCATTATATATTTTTAGAAAATATTATACTTTATAAATAAAGAAAAGTATTTTGGGAGTGGAAGAAGTAAAGATTATTTAAATATTAATCTGCGTAGAGAAAAAAATTGTAAGTTGTATATTTTATGAGATGAAACATAACAATAAAAGGAAAAACATGATTAGTGGATTCACATGAAACTTTGGGGGACAGTCGCACGAATTGAACATAAAGTTTGCATTAATATTATAAAAAGGTGCCCCTAAAATTGGAGAGGGTAACGAGGTAGCCCAATTTGAAATGCGATGTATATGGCCCACACCTTACCAAATTATCTCCTTTTTGGAAGAAAAAACACACACTCTCTCTTTTCTCTCTTAAATTTCGTACTTCCTAAAATACTTATTTTGCAAAGTTTTTTTTAAATAATAAATAAAAAATTAAAAATAAAATAAGTATTATGAAAGTGTGTTTATTTTCTTATTTGAAGTATAAAATTTATAATGAAATATATGTTAAATGGATTTAAAAGGAAATGGAGAGAGTATTTAAAAGTATGCACAAATATTGTTTATGTTAAAATGGAAAAAAGGATAGAATTGTCAAAATCGAAGTAATTACTGAAACGCCTGCGTTTTGTCTTCTTATTACCCTGGTGGATATGGGCGAGATGGACCCAATATTCCTTATCCATTTGCCCTCAATGCAATTACAGCTCTAAAAGCGTCTCCAATGAAACTATATGGGTTAATGAATTGATTTAACATTTTTATGTAAATTTGAATTTTTAAATGGGTCATAATTCTTTTATGGTATTAAAGTCAATAGACTCTCACCTTCCTACATGTCCTGAAATCAAATCCCTGTGACCGCAATTTTACCCTAATTAAATTATAGGAAAAAACACACTGTGAACCAACTTTTTGAAAGGGGTGTGCATCGAAGACCAAAAGTTAATGTCAATAACATGTAAGACCAAATTAACCTAATTAAACATATTAGATTGTTAATTAAATATAATTTGTTCTGTCTAATTCGCCCTCAACTACAGCCGCACATTAAATGCGGCACCCCACCTAACCCCACCCACCTTACCTTGCCTTTAATTTAAACAGGCATAACACAAAACTTTCTTCATTTCTCTCTCTACTCGTTCTCTTCTTCCCGGCGAATCGAAGGCTTTATCGGAGCCTGATTATCAAATATTTTGAGGGGTTTTGTTCATCTCACTCAGAGCATCAAATATGTACACGAATCGATTGAGGTGGACGGCGGTGTAGTAAGGTTTGGGGCATTCAAGACAGTTTTTTTTGGAGAGGCGACAGCTTCAACGGCATTGATGGCTTCGATTTTGCGAGCTTCAAGGCGATGGGGTATTAGGTAAGTATTTTGTTGTTCAATGTTATGGTTCTTCCCTTCACCGACGATTCGATGGAGTGGGTCGTGTTCTTCAAAATCGTCGGCATCGTTGACTTCGATTCACGAACTTTCCCACTCTATTTGGTTTTCGTCTCTAACAGGTTGATTTAAGTGCTTTTTGTGTGGTGATGGTAAAGATGGGATTTTTGGTGGTGAGAGGTGCTCTGTTTTTACTGTGAAAGAAAAATGGTGTTTGAGAGAGTGCAGGATTTTGTTAGGAGGAAGATGAGGAGAAATATATGGAGGCTCCTTGCAACGGCACTCTCAAAGTCTAATTTTTAAATTGCGATGTTCTTTAGGCTTTTCTTTTGATTAATTTATGTTTATTGTGCTTTTTGTTTCTTTTGGCTTGAAATTTTTGGTCTTTGTCTCTGTTTTCCCCTTATTTGCTTTTGTGTTTCTATCAAAATATTTTTTTTCTCAGTTTTACTATAATTTTAGAGGTTGACTAATTCACCAAAAATCTATATTTGCAATAGGATGGAATTACAGCAGTCCCTTTTCTTAATTGTTGTTCGAATTTACTGTATGTTTATTGCAGTTATTGCTCCTGCTTTCTATTCATTTTACGTGTAAGCTATGGCCAAAGTGTTCACTGACTGCTCTGCGGGAATGATGTCAAAACTTGATAAGCTTTTAGAGTTAGAAGCTTCGAGAGGAGAACAAAAATAGAGTTGGATCTTGAAGCTGAATTTTCTAGTTTGCCGCTGGATATTATTGGACTTGGTGTCTTTAATTATGACTTTGGTTCTGTTACAAAGGAATCTCCAGTGATTAAGGTATATTGGATAGTATGCCTTTACATTTCAGGCACAATATAATTCTTTTAGCTTTCTGATGTAATATGCTTCATTCTTAGGCTGTATATGGTACTTCTTAGGATGGATAATTTGCTTCATTCTTAGGCTGGGCTTAATTAAAAATGCTAAAGAAACCAGAGAGGTAGGAAAATATGCAGCAAAGTGGCAAGGATAACATAAATCTAATTTGATGTAATTTTATATGATGAGTGTACTTATGCTTGTCCATCATTTAAGCGCCTTCACATAGAACTAAGAATAAAATGTGTTTGGTCTTTAGAGGTGATCAAAACTAATGAATTTCAATATTATTTTTTTCCTCGTAAAATTGATTTTCCACCCAAGTTTCATACAAAATTAAAAGCTATGACTATTTAGATATACTGCACATGCATCATCCAGTCTCCTACCATTAACTTCTGTTAAATATCAATAATAGACAAAATTTCCTACAATGCTTTATTTGTTGCATTCTCTCACAGGAAGCTGATTTGAGAAATTGCAACAAAGAGACTATTCAAGTATCAAGGTGTGCTACATCAAATGCCTGAAAATACTATCTATTTTTTACAATGGTGATCAGAGAAGTACATGTTGGCACTTTAATTGAAAAGTTTGCAGGATGCTAGTCTCTTTCATTTTTTAGTTGACATGAGAGGAGTAGATGCTGATGATCGTCAAGTAAAGAACTCGATTTCCCAATGTCCTGTTTGATTCTACAAATAAAAAAAAATTGGTACTTGATGTTATGGGATGTTGTTTGATTTTTTATTACTCTGTTGAATAGCTGAGAGATGACCTGATGACAATGCTTATAGCTGGACACGAGACAACCGCAGCTGTCCTTACATGGGCTATATTTCTTCTAGCCCAAGTATGGTAGTTCACAGGAACTTATTCAACTAATACAACTAAGTTATATGCTTAGTCATGTATCAGGAAGGAAAGGATGTTCAAAAGAAGAAGTACAACCATGGGAAGTGGCCTCAGCTGAAAGTAATTAGACTTGAAAAATATTGATGTTTCTTGTGTATTGGTAGTACCATGGACTTGTGGAGGATTGTTATTGTGATTACAAGTACATGGATCGAATCAATGTAGTGGTGTTGAATCCATTTGTTTGCCTTAATGTAATTTTGGCGTTATGATTTTCATTTTTTTAATTGTTGTTATGAAATGTAATGATGATTTTATGGAGTCTTTAGAGTGGAAAGAAAAGGGAATGCGAGTTTTAGTTCATCATGATGGTGATTGTTGAAAATAACAATACTATTTTTTTTTTTGGATTAGTTTGTTATACTATTGTATGAATTTGAGATGATGGATTATACTATAGTGTTCTCCGTTATACTATAGTTTACTCGTTTGTACTATAGTGTTCTCGATTATACTATAGTTTACTCATTTATACTATACTGTAGCGTTTTAAATTTGAATTCGGGTATTGTAGCATGTCAGAGTAGGGCTACTGTAGCAGTAGTCTAGGTCACTAAAAATGTCAGCATAATTAGAAAAAAATAATTAAGGATTAAGAAAAAGTAATTTTGGTTCTATTTGTTATTGAAAAAGTATTTTGGTCTTACCTTTAATTTTGGAATAAAAAGTGGTTCTAGTTTTGATTGCCCCTAAATTATATACTTATTGGCCCACTCAATTCTCCACATGATGGAGTTGCCAAAAGACTACCCAGTCCACAAGTAAAGGGAAATATTAGCAAAATGTATAAATAAATTAATTCCACATATTTTTTATAAATTCAAATTTTTAGATGGTGCGAAATCCTTTCGGTCATAGCCTCGTTAATGCATGTTTATTGCCTCATGGATGATCACAGACCACAATTGGCCACAATCTCACACCATCATATGTATATGATGATGGTTGTGTATATGATCGTTGTCTCACGGTTAGCTGAGCAATAATCGATAGTGGTCGTATACATCACAAAGGAGAATATATATTTTGTCTTATTGTGCATGTGTCAAGCTGTATTAAGCAACATATAGTCGAGAAAAAAAAGGTTTAACGTACACCCCAATTTCACCAAAAAATAATGAACATGACTGTAATTTCCATAGACCAAAATAATTTAGAATTTAAATCTGTATTGAAGAAGTGGTCAAAATCTACATTACATGTTATTACTACTTTATTTGTAAACAACTCTTACTTCCAAAACTACTTTATTTTAAAATACTCTCAATTTTTATTTTTATTATAAAAATTATTTAGCATCACTCTTTGAAGAAGTGTAAATGCAACTAAGGTCAAGAGAGTCTGTTACTTTTGAGAGAAGAAGCTAATATTTTTGCAAAGAACCAAACCTCACACCTTGAACAAAATCGATTTTAGTTAACAAACTAACAACCTAAAGTTTCATGCTCTATTTCAATTAGTTATGCAATTGTAAGCAACAACGTCTACCAACAACAAAGATTTAGAGTCTTGAATTGCATATATAGATCGATTGATATATATTGACTAGTTACTTGATGAGTTGTAATTGAGTTTTTCGTCTTCAATCTTGAGAGAATTAAGTGTGCGCAATAAGATTGGGAAGTTAGGGGCATATCAAATTGAGTTAATCTCTGGTCGTGTATTCTGTAATTCTTGACAATAGTGAAAGTGGTACTCTATACGCAGTGGATGTAGATCAATTCATGATCGAACCACGTAATTTCGGTATTGATTTCTTCTTCATTTTCATTTGTGCGTTCTTGGTGTTTATCTTAATTAAGCCGAAAGTTATGACTTGGAGTTTGAAGTAACTCATTGATTAATTATTTCAACAACTTTTGATTTTACTATATAGTTTCAAAACACTTCCTTAGATATTACAGTAACTGTTTGTCTATTTTCTAAATGCAACATGCAAGTGTACGTGATCATTCGTGTAAGGGAAGCGACCAAGTTGAATATCGAACTTAAAGAAATACTAATTGATATGAAGTGATTTGAATGTTTAACAAGAAAACTTTCAAATGAAATTAAATGCAATGTGTTGGTGATTATCTACGTATGCAAAATAGTAAATGACTATCTATCACTTGGATAAGTGAGCAAGTTGGGTGGAGTGCATTGAGACATGTCAATTATAGAATGATCAAATTACTTATACTTCTTAGCATGCATGAGTATAAGTAAATGCACAAATCAAGTCTTTAGACTCTATCAAGTGTTCAAATTCTCACTTAAACACCTAACACTCTATTTAACTAGTTCTTGGATTCATGCAATTCTTATTATCAATGAAACACAAACACAAACACTTGGTGTGCACAATTATCAATTTAAATCACAATTGAATAAACTCAACTCTCATATCATGTCAATTCAATTAAAGATCAAAACCTCAAATAGCATACACCAAAGGTTCTAACAATCATTAAAATAGAGAATCCTTACACTAACTTAACTCATACAAGCATTAGAAGCACAAGCCATTCAATTACCCCATAATCTCAATAACCCCAATGCACAAAGGGATTAGTCCATGCTAATTGGGTAAGAACAACAACAATTAAGATTGTAGAAGACATATCTAATCAAGAGAAAGTAAAATAAGAGAAAACTTTCCAATTTGGATTAAGTATGAAGAAAATAGCAATCTACCTCAATATAGTAAATTTCAATCCACAAAGAAAAATGCAAAAAACAACCGTACAATCGTAGAGAGTTATATGGGGAAGCTAAAGGTACCTTCAGATCGAAAATCCAATAGATGGATCAAAAGTAATTGAAGAAATAGAATCTAAAATCAAAATTTCATCAACACTAACCTCTCACTAACTCCCTTTCTAATCTAAGACTGTAAAATGATTAAAAGTCATTCTAAATTCTAAATTCTAAATTCAAGGCTATATATAGGTGTCCAAAAGAGATGACACAATTGCCCTAAATTAGATTAATGAAATGACGAAACCGCCCTTAGAAAACTAACTCCAAAATTCTGCTCGAGCAACCGCTCGACCAGAGCACAAGTGGCGCTCGACCAGCCTGTTCGAGCGGTGCAAGCTTTCGTGGGCAGAACGTTTTCCGCTCGATCAGAGAAGAATGGGCGCTCTGTTTGAGAAGGACGAGCGCTCGACCAAAGCACAATTTTACCTTTTTGTTTCCGACTCATTCCGACTTGATCCGTCGACACTCGTGCACTTCCAAAAGTTCTCCCTTTGGCCTCCAAGACTCTCATTCTCTCTTGAATTTGCTCATTTCACCTTTCCTCTTCATAATCTTCTCAATTTTGTCCTTTTTCCCAATAAAAATATCACTCTCTCCAAACAAAGGTTAGTTCCAATAGGGTCAATAATGCATATTAATCACAAGATATTATGCCCAAATAAACATATAATTAATGATACAATTATTACCCTAATCAATAACGCCAATTGTTAACAAGTTTGTTTGCATTTTAGAGATTCTTCTCGCATGCCAAAAAGATTAAGGACCCGTCTTGTGCTATACTAAACTTGAAACTTGAACTAATAAATTGGAATTAAAATCTCATTATAGTTTAAGAGTAATACTCGTGTGGAGTTCATTTACACGAATTTCATCTCATTTTTAATTTATTTACAAAAAGGGTTTAACAAATATTTGTTCATATAATCTACTTAGGGTTACTAAGGATGAAAATCTAGTATAATATGAACTAATTTTATCATAAAATATATTTGCATTTTGTGTGTAACTTTTTAATAATGTTAGTTATTTTTATTAAAAGGTATAATTAGTTTGAATGAATAATGTACAATGAAAATAACTAATATTATTTTGATCACTTATACGGTAAATTTGGATTACATTGTTGATAGAATTTATTAATCGTGTTTGTTATGTGGCTAGTTATAACATGTTAATTCTATCAAACAATAATCCAAGGATTTGTGTTCTTGGATATAATATGAGGAGGGAGAGTAGAGAGTTTAGAGAGAGAAATATTGCAACGGGCACTGTATTGATTTTCAGAAAAATTGTGTGAATAGTACAAGAGAGGTCTTATTTATAGGTGTATGAGTGTGAGATGGCACCTTACGAGCCTATGTGGCTTCCGGTGTTGAAGAGGGTTCCTTACCCCCGTCTTGGTCTCTCACACTGCTTCCTTTATCATGCCTCGTCCTACTACTATACCTTAGACTGGATGTGCCTCATTAAAAACCTCGCCGTAAACCACCCTTGTGGATAAACCGGACGGAGGGAAAAAGAGCGCACCATTGGGGTCCTATTAGACTAATAGGCGAGCTTGTCGGTGAGCTCGGAGATGGGCTTCAGTGGTTTGGGTGAGCTCCAGTGCCTTGCGTGGCTTACGGACGTTACGCGATGATGGAGCTCGGCGAGGCCTTCCTGGGGATACAAGGCGAGCTCTGGGCGAGCTCTAGGATGACAGAGATGAGCCCTTTTGGGTGAGCTACGCAGGTAAATCATCCCCATGTAGGCGAACTCCGTGCCTTTAAGGATCTGGGTGGGTCCTGACGACCTGCCAAACCTCGGCAATTATTCGTATACTAATTATGTTAGTTCGCCAGTCCAACATTTGCCCCCAGCTCGCATGTGTCATGACTCCGTCAAATGTGCAGGCGAGCTGGAGAACTTGAAATTCGGTGAACTATCTCTGGGCGATTACCGAGCTAGCAGGCGAGCTCGGTCAGGGTGGTTATTCCTGGACGTCGTGGTGCGGGAATCCAGGGGTCATGCACGCCTTTTGAGACCTCGGTTCCCGCCCACAATCATATCAACTTTCAAAATTCTTGCAAACAGGTCCCTGTACTTTGTGAATATCGGACCTCGGCCCGACGTCTATAAATAGGGGGAAATGGATTCATTTCCTCACTTTCTGCATTTCGAATTCTCAGAGCTTTCCCGACGACCGATTTTTCTTGTGCTCGATGGATTTTCGAAGGCTCTCCGAGGTAGGATTCGATCTTTCTTCCCCTTCTCTTCTATCTTTTATTTGATTTTTCTGTCGTTTCTTTGGGATTATGGGATTTTGGACCGTGGATTGTACCGAGAAACTTTGCATTTCCCTGACTCTTGGATTATTGGATTTTGGACTTTGGGACCTTTGAATTTCTCTGAGGCCATGTCGACACGCTCTTCGAGCAGAACTCTTTCGGACCGGAATCCTGGTAAACAGTCAATGATTGAGGATGAGCCACTTCAGGTTTCGTATGTGGAGATCGGCTCCAGCTCCCAGGCGATCTCGGCAGCTCGCCAGGTCTCCGGCGAGCTACGTCCCGATCCGGAGGAAGGAGCCTCCAGTTCCGTATACCGCAAAGTGTGGGAGGTAGGTGACGAGGTCGCCCAAGAAGAAAGAGTTGCCAGTGGCAACGAAGGGCCCGAGGAGGTTGAGGAGGGCGCTGCCGAGGTCGGTGAGGAGGGTGGAGAGCTGGAGGAGCTCACGCTCGAATGGTTCCGCCGCATTGGTTTCCCTGAACCTCAGCTGGTTGAGTACCAGGTCCCTACCCAGGTGGTTCATCCATTTAATTGGAACGAGTATGTCGCCGAGTACGCGGCGAGGTTCCCTTGCCCAAATCGGGTACCTCGCGCCGACCCCATCGACCTGGAAGAAGTTGCCCCTTCTGAGTACAAGGCTGGCGAGGTGGTGAGCCTTATTGATGAATGCGACCTGCCTATTATACGCAGGGAGTATCGCATCCCACTGGACATCTTTATGTATGCCCCGATGAAGGATGAGCGGGCCGACGCACCTCCTGAGGGGATGACCGCTTTGAACGTAGATGTCCTGAGGGCCGGGCTTACGTTGCCGCTGCACCCGATCATTGGCCAATATCTTGCTGACAATAATCTGGCCATCACCCAGATCACGCCGAATGCATGGAGCAACCTCCTCGCCGCCCTGTCTGTTTTTGGGTTGGAAGGTTATGAGAACGCGACGACCTCGGCAGATCTGGGCGAGCTTTTTGCCGTGACCAAGCGGACGCAGGACGGCGCGGGGTATTATTACCTGAAAGCTCGCCCAGGGGAGAAATTCTTGGGGACCTGCCCAATAAAGTCTGTGACTGGAAGAAACAGTTTTTCTTCGTAGGCGGCGACTGGCGAGCCTCCAGCACGTATCATGGACGGGGTGATCGTATTCCCACTCCAGAGGGATATGGGGAAGCCAGCAGTAGGTCTCCTATTTCGGTGTGCTTGGGTTGAATTAGATATACTAATTCTAATTTTCTTTCCTTTTGCAGTTCCGAAGCGACACAAATCCAGTCGGGGCAAGCCTAAAGTGTCGGAGCAGTTCGACGTGGTGCGCGCCATCTGCTGTTTGAGAAGCGAGAAGGACAGACAGGTCGCCCATCTGTGTGCGCACCATTGCCTGCGGCTCGCCGGGCTCCTTACACTACCGCACCACCTTGACATCCAAGGTCCCGAGCTCCCAGGTTCAACTCTTTGCAGCTCGCCTATGGGGGGTGTAGCTCGCCCATCATGCTGATATTTGTAATTTTTGTGCAGGTGGTAGCTTCGTTGCCATCCCGATCGCCGAGGTCCCCGAGGCCTATCAACTAGTGAAAGAGCGATTCGAGATGGGTCCACCTCGCCCCAACAGACTTGCCCCACCGTCCGTGCTCGCGCTGGAGGCGAGCAAGGAGGTAGAGCTCGCCTCCAAAAAGGGCGAGGCAGGTGGATCGGGAGCTCAAAAGGAGAAAGCCAAGGCTCCTGAGAAGTCCAAGGCATCGAAGGTCGCCCGGGCCGGCCGAGGTGGAGGACGAGCTGTTGCCCCCTCCGAGCGAGGTCGAGGAAAGAGGGGCGCCCAAGGGGGTGGTGGATCCCGAGCTGGCGAGGAGGATCCCCCAGCTCGCAAGAGAATGAGATACACCGGCCTAGTCGACGAGGAGTCTGACCGGGCCGAGATGACCTCGGCGAGGTCGGGGCAGGGGGGCTCTGCTCAATCCACCGCTCCGCTGGCGGCTACGCCCATTCGAAGTTCGCCCCCTTCACCTTCCCCATTCGGGGTGCAAACCACCGACAATACGCTACTGGGTTGGGATCCTGACCGAGCTCAGTAAGTAGCTCACCTAATTGACTTTCATTGCTTAGCAATCCTTTATTTTTCTAACATTTTCCATCTATTTTGATCTCGCAGTTATGCTCCAATCGCCTTCCCGAACCGCCACGAGGTTCTGCACGCCTTTGAGCGATCTCGCTCTCTCACTTCGATGCGGAATCTCCCTCCGGGCATAGCCTGGGATGCTGTGAGAGAGATGCCGAGGCATTGGACGACCCCGTTGGTGGCGGGTATCAACAGTCTGGACCTGAGGGAGAACCTCCTTCTCTCGGGCCACTATGCGAGTAGATTGGTGCTCGCCAACCAAAAGGCCCTCGAGCAAGTTGCCGAGTTGGAGGCAGGTCGCTCCGACAGGAACAAGCGGATGCTGGCGTTGGCGGACTCTGCTGACAAAGCGAAAAAACTGGCGCGGCTCACCGAGGAACGGGCCGAGGCATCGCTGGCCGCCGAGCAAAGCGCCCTCCAACAGCTTGAGACCGTCCAACGCCGGCTCGCTCGGCTCGAGCAGGAGACGGAGGCGAGGATAAAAGCTAAGGAAGAGGAGTTTGCCGCCCAGCTCGCCCAGGAGGTCGGCAACCACGGGATCACGAAGAAAGACCTCGCACTGCAGCGGGGTCTGGTGAAGAGCTCCAACGCCGACTGCGAGAGGCTAAGGGGCGAGCTAGAGGCGAAGACGAATGAGATCGCCGAGCTGCGGAGTGTTGCCTCCTCCTCGTCGGACCTGGCGGCCGTGAAGGCCGAGGCCTCTGACAGAGGATGCGTCCAATGTTATGCTGAGGTTTTGCGGACTCTCTGGTGGGCTCGAGCTCATAGGGACGACGAGGTGGACTTCAAGGCATGCCTGGACCGGGTTCCCTTTCCAGATGGCGCCGAGCTGGATATCGGCGACCTACCTGAAATCGACATTCCTCTCGACTTTGTACCGGACCACTTTCAAATTATCAAGACAGTCGAGGTGCCGGAGCTGAATCTTGGTGACGCAGAGGAGGTCGCCCGCGAGGGAGATCGCGTTCCCCTCACTGTCGAGCAACTGCAGGAGGCCTGTGGGGATGCTATGCTAAACTTGGGCGAGTTTGATGCCAGCGGGCTGACTGGTAATATCACTTCCGAGGCTGAGCTCACCATTCCCGCTTCCCAGGTCGCCGCTGCCCCTGCCGAGGTCGCTGCTGATGTGCCTTCCGATGCCTCCGCTGCTCCGGGGATTTAGGATTTTTCTTTACTTTCGTAGATTAGCTTTTTTAATTTCCAACTTGTAGTAGGTCGACGGGTTGCGGAGCTCGCCCAAAAGGAGCTCCATTTTTGTAGCTTTACTTTTCGTTCAAGTAGATTCAGCTCGCCGGGCACATGCAGCTCGCCCAGAAGGAGCTTTTTGTAGTTCAAAGACGGCCAGCTGGTCGGCCTTTGTGGCCAGCACTACTACTCATACTTAGGATTTTTTCAAGTATATTTTTGACTTGAAAATTTCTTAAGTGCCTTTTGAATATAAGTCGAGAATTTTTTGTCCAACTCTTTTCCTTTATGTATTTGCGCTTTTACGTTATAATTTTTTGAAATAGCTCGTTCTTGTTTATTTTCCTGGTACATAATTGTTCATCTTATTCTACTTTGAGAAGCGAATCGTTCGTTTTACGTCACTTTCGACTACGAATTGTACCTCTATTTTTAAAGTGCGTATTCTTCATCTTACGCCACTTAGGGCCGCGAACCGTTCGTCTTAGGCCACTTGGGGCAGCGAACTGCACTTCGATTGATTCGCGTTGGGCCATTGGGTTTCATGAACCTTGCCTTAGACGTTTTTGTCTTTTTCGCGAATTTTTCTGACTTGTGGCAGTAGGTGCTTAGCAACCCTTTAAGAAGGGTACCGTCGCGACCTGGGGCACTTTGGCCTTTGCCTTCGAGCT
Organism: Prunella vulgaris; assembly: GCA_026898435.1. Taxonomy (NCBI): domain Eukaryota; kingdom Viridiplantae; phylum Streptophyta; class Magnoliopsida; order Lamiales; family Lamiaceae; genus Prunella; species Prunella vulgaris. The sequence goes on from JAPKLY010000029.1 coordinate 264,013, forward strand.
ATCTAATTACAACGCTTGGGACCTTGGTCCTCGCGCATTGCGGATTTTAGAGCATGTGGGCGAGCTAGGTTTGGCGAGCTACCAGGAGCAGTGGGCGACCTGGTGCAGCTCGCCTGGTTGGAGAGCTGCACAGGTCCAAACACTTGGGAATTTTTCTGAATTTTCACAGCAACGTAATTTACATCGGTTGCCATCTACATTTCTGATGCAAACCTTTGACTAGTCTATTACATGATTCTAGTCTATTGGTAGAACTTTTTTAGATGTGCCGAGCTCCAGGTGTATGACGAAGCCTTGCCTTCTGCGTCTTCCAGATCATAAGTACCGTTTGGCCAGGCTGCGGTGACCCGGAATGGTCCTTCCCAGTTTGAACCGAATACACCTGGTGGGGCCATCAATTTCTTTTTTAACACCAGGTCTCCGACCTTGAATTTTCGGTCTCGGACCTGAGAGTTGTAATATTTTTCCACTCTACGCTTGTAGGTGGCGTTCTTCATTTCTGAAGAAGCTCTGGTCTCTTCGATCAGATCTTTTTCTACTGCCAAGGCTTCATCATTCCTTTCTTCATCATACCCCACCACCTTCCAAGTCTTGTTCTGGACTTCAACCGGGACTACGGCTTCAGTCCCGAAGGCTAGGGCGAACGGGGTCTCCCCGGTGCTGGCCCTATAGGAAGTTCTATAAGACCATAGGACCTCTGGGAGTTCGTCTGCCCAGCTCCCCTTCTTTTCTTTGAGGCGGAGCCTCAATATGTGTTTTAGGATCTTGTTCACCGCCTCTACCTGGCCGCTCGACTGGGGGTGATATGGGGTTGAGTAGTGCTTCTTGATGTTCCATGAACTGCAGAAGTCCCTCAACTTCTGTCCGTCGAACTGCCTTCCATTATCAGTGATGACCGACTGCGGGAGTCCAAACCTGCATATCAGGTTTTTCCAAATGAAGTCGATTATCTTTTCTTGGGTTATGTTTGTGAGAGCTTCGGCCTCAGCCCACTTAGTGTAGTAGTCTACTGCTACGATAGCGAACTTTACACCGCCTCTACCAGGTGGAAATGGGCCGATCAAGTCGATTCCCCATTTCGCGAAAGGCCATGGGCTGAAAACCGACTTAAGCTGGTTAGCTGGGGAGTGGATGTTAGGTGCGAAAAGTTGGCACTTTCGGCACCTTCGAGCGAAGCTGATGGCATCTTTGCGAAGAGTGGGCCAGTAATAGCCCTGTCTGATCGTCTTATATGCCAATGCTTGCCCCCCAGTGTGACTCCCACAAATTCGGACCCCTGCTTCCTAGTTAGGCATTTGAGTAGGGGCAGAGAGAATCCACGTTTGTAGAGTTGGCCATCCAGCAGCGTATATCTGGCAGCTTGCTTTACTAACCGGCTAGTTTCCCAGGTGTCCACGGGTGTTGTTCCGTCTGTTAGGTATTTTTGGATTGGAGTGCACCAATCTTCACCACCTTCACTGTCCTCCTGCCCCCCGCTCGAGGTTTGATTTATCTTGTAATCAGACGTCGAGGGGTTTTTCAGTGTGGTGATCACAACCTCCGTGAATTCAGCTTCGCCGTTGCTAGTAGCTAGCCGGGCTAGAGCATCTGCTTGTGTGTTCTCTAGCCGCGGTATCTGATTGATGTAAACTTGTGTAAACATCGAGATCAGATGCGCGGCTATTTTCTGGTAGGTCATCATGTGCTGGTCTTTTACCTCATTTTCCCCCCGGACTTGGGATATTATTAGCTGGGAATCTCCGAAAACTTGAAGATTGGTTCCCCCACAGCTAATGATAGCCTAAGTCCTGCTATCAACGCTTCATACTCCGCCTCATTGTTGGTTGCTCGAAAGTCGAATCGAATTGCGGAGGTGAAGACTTGTCTGTCTGGGCTGATCAGGACCACGCCGGCGCCTGCTGCCATGCTAGTTGATGATCCGTCCACGTAGAGATGCCACAGAGCTATACGCCCCCTCGTCGGATCTTGTGGGAAAGTTAGCTCGACGATGAAGTCGGCAAGTGCTTGTCCCTTGATCGCTGTTCGGGGTGCGTAGGTTATACCGTATTGGCTGATCTCCAGTGACCATTTCAGCAGGAGTCCGACGGTGTCTGGGCGCTGTAGTATTTGACGCAGTGGGAACGTTGTCAGCACCTCTACTGGATGGTCAAAGAAGTAAGGCCTCAATTTTCTAACACTCATCACCAGTGCATAAGCCAGCTTCTCTGTTGGGGTGTACCGCAACTCAGCTTCATGTAAGACTTGGCTCACGTAGTACACTGGTAGGTGTGTTTTTGCCTCTTCTCGGACCAGGACGGAGCTGATGGCCACCTCCGACGCGGCTAGGTACAGATACAACTTCTCTCCAGGTATTGGCTTCGACAGAACCTGTGTATCCGCCAGGTATGTTTTTATATCTTCGAAGGCTCGTTGGCATTCATTTGTCCAAACGAAGTGGTTTTTGAGGTGGAGTTTGTTGGCTCTGACCGCCTCTTTGTATCTCCGTGTGTTTGCCTTTATTGCCTCAAAAAATGGACGATTTCGGTCGCCGGACCTGGAGATGAATCTGTTCAGGGCTGCCATGCACCCAGTCAGTCTTTGAATTTTTCGGACGGAATCGGGTATCCTCATCTCGATTATGCATTGGACCTGTGTTGGGTTGACCTCAATTCCACGCTGGCTAACTAGGTGCCCCAGGAATTTCCCAGAGTGCACGCCGAAGCTGGTCTTTTTGGGGTTCAACTTCATGTTGTAGTGGTGCAGTATGTCGAAGGTCTGTTTCAGATGGTCCAGGTGGTCCTCATTCCTCAAACTTTTGACAACTATGTCATCCACGTACACCTCCATGGATTCGCCAATGTGTTGGTCAAACATTTTGTTCACCAATCTTTGGTAGGTAGCTCCGGCGTTGATGAGTCCGAACGGCATCCTTTCTCAGCAATACATGTTCTTGTTGGTGTAGAACGCCGTGTGTTCCTGGTCATCTGGGTGTAGAGCTATCTGGTGATAGCCCACAAAAGCATCCATGAATGTCATCATCTCATGGCCTGCGGTGCTGTCCACCAACTGGCCAATGTGAGGTAGTGGAAAGTTATCCTTCGGGCATGCTTTGTTCAGGTCCGTGAAGTCAATGCAGAGTCTCCACGTCCCATTGTGTTTCTTCACCAGGACGGGGTTCGCGACCCACTGCGGACACAGAGGTTCCTTGATGAGCTTGTTGTCTAACAACTTCTCCACCTCAACTGTTAGAGTTGTGTACTTGTCTGGTCCATACTTCCTCCGCTTTTGGCGTACGAGTCTCCTCGTTGGATCTATGTTAAGTCTGTGGCAAGCATGTTCCAACGGGATCCCCGTCATGTCTTCGTGGGACCAGGCGAACACGTCCAGGTTGGTCATTAAGAACAGCTCCATCCTCGACCGGTACGGTTCAGGTAACTCAGAACCGATGAAAAGTTCTAAGTTCCTTTCCGGGTCCACCGGGAGTACCGTCAACTCTTCCATGGGGGTTACTTTTCTCTTTTGGCTTTTCCACCTCGGGTCGCTGATGAACTCGTCCCACTCCCCTTGTGATATCTGCACAGGCTCATGGCCTATGCGCGGCTCGAGGTCATCGGGTTGGCTCTCAGCTTGGGCGAGCTCGTCAGCTGTGAACACCTCCGGTGGTCTGTCAGCTTGGGATGATGTGGTGACTTGGGGAGTTGGGTCAACGTCCATTGGTGTTGGTTCTTGACCTCCCGCAGGTCCCCCACCTTGGGCCTCATCAGTTACCTCCATGGGAGTAGGTTGCTGTCCCTGCGCAGGTACCGACCCCTGCGCAGGTCTCAACACTTGGGTTTCTTCCAAGTCCTCCGTTGGTGTCGGTTGTGGGTCTCGCACAGGTCCAGTGCCCTGATTGATTTCTGACAAATCGCCTACCTCCATCATCTCAGCCTCCTTTCGGGATCCTCAGTCGATACAAGCTGGACGCTCAACCTAACACTACCTAGGGGGACGATTACAGCTTCTCCGAACCCCACTATCCTAGCGTTGCTAGGTTCCAGATACGACTCAAAATCACCTAAGGCGTCCAAGGTGGATTTGAAGAGAATGTTGGTGAATGCGCCGGTGTCCACAAGTAGCCTGTGAACTCGGACGTTCATGATGTTAGCGGTTATCACCAACGAGTCATTGTGGGGCATCAGTATCCCTTCCAGGTCCGCCGCGGAGAACGTCAGCTCATCAGTAAGCTGTGAGACGGTCCTGGGGCCGGAGCTGCCCTCCTGGACCTGATTTATGGCCCAGATTTTGGCCTTCCTTTTTCTCTTGGATATGGAGGATCCCCCGTCCTGGAGACTTCCGGCAGCTCCGATCTCTTCCTCAAGAACTAAGAGTTCCCGAGTAGGCTCCATGTTTTGCTGAGGTTGGGGAGGTGCCCTCTGTCTGTTATGGGGACCAGGTTGGTCTGCTTTCTCCTCCTCGTCATCGGAGGTAGCCCTCCTCTCGAACCTCGGTCTCTTAGCTGGGGCCTTCTTCACGAACTCGGCCAATTTCCCCTCCTCGTAAAATTTCCAGAGTTGCTTGAGGAGGTCTCTGCACTCGCTGGTGAAGTGGCCGATGGCCTGATGGTAGGTACAGAATTTGTTGGGATTGAGCTTCGTGCGGTCCTGGCGGATTCGCCTCGGCTCTTCCAGCATGGCCTTGCCTTTGACAGCAGTGAAGACGTGGTCGACTGAGACAGTGAGGACCTGGTTGAGCTTTTCTTTGAGCTCGTCTCCCTCGCCAAAGGCTTTTAAGTTCCGGGGAGCTTTGTAGGCGCCCCCGGATTTCTTCCCGTGGGGCTTCCTTTCCTCGTGGGCACTAACTTCTTTCAGTAGTGCCTCCTGCATAGCCGTGAACACCCCCGCCTTGTGACGGAATTCACTGTAAGTGTTGGGACATGCGAGGTGCATCTCCTTCCAGAGGTCGGTACCCCACCTGAGTCCGGCCATCGCTGCGATGACCTTGGTGTCTTCACTCACCGGCTCGCCTTCCAGCAGGATCTTGTCGAACCTTTCCAGGTATTGCTGGTCGGTCTCGCTCTCGCTTTGGTGGATGTTGGCGAGTCGGTGCTTCTGGGTAAGGTAGGATCCGAACCCAGAGAAGTGGGTCAGGAACTCCCGCGAGAGTTGGCCAAACGAGCAGATTGACCCCGGGGCGAGTGAAGAGAACCAGCGGTGAGCTTGATCCCATAGGGTCAGCGGGAAGTTCCGGCACTAGGTGGAGTCGGTGGCGCCAACCGAAATCATGAAGTCCGCGTACTTGGCCAGGTGGACTTTTGGGTCCGACTCGCCTTCGTATGCGGACATCACCGGGAATTGAATTTTCTTCTGGACCGGTGCGCGGAGGATGGCGGGTGCCAATGGAGAGGTAGGGAGAGTCGTGGAGTCAGGTTCGCCAGACTTGGCTGCTACTTGTGCTTGTAGCATTTCAACGACCTTTTTCAGTGAGGCCAGCTCGTCATCTCGGGTCACCTCCGGCGGAGGGTGCTCAAAGGTCGTGCGTCTCGCAGACGCACGTCCCCAAGGTGCCTCACTCTGGGGTGACCTCTCTGTGACGGGCTGGAATTGGCGTCCGCCGTGGGGGCCTAGCCGGTCAGTGGCGGGCCTCCTCTGCCTTTCGTGGGCTGATCTGCGTGGCTGCTGGTCGGAGTCCCCATGGGATGCAGCTGGGGCCACCGTCTGCTCGTTCTCCCCGTATCTTGGGCCTAGACGGCCTTGGAGGACTTCCCTCCTTTGAGATTGGTGGGTGCCAGATGCCCCGGTGTAGGCCGACTCCCTTCCGGTGTAAGGAACGGGATCCTCCTCCACCATCTTGGCCTTCTTGGTCTTCTCCCTGGGCTGGCGAGCTTGTGCCGAGCTCGCTTCCTGCTCGGTGGGAAGCACGCTGTAGTCCCCTCTGGTTTGGGTGCTCTGAGTGGGCCTGGTCTCCTCCCGGGCTTCGGCAGCTGGAGCTTGCCTGGGAACCAGGGCGAGCTCGTCCTGCTGTCGCTGCTGCAACCTTTGTAAGGTTGCGATGGTGCGTTGGAGCTCGTCAGGGTCGCTGGCCAGGTCCCTCAGGGCGGGAGCCAAGTCTTCCTGGGTCACTGCAACTCGCGGAGGTCGCGGAACTGCGGTGCTCTTCTGAGGAGGTGGTTGTGATGTCTCCACCACCTGGCGTGAGGTCTCCACCTCGGCCTGGTTTTGATCACCCCCTTTAGACCTTCCAGCAGCTGCGGAGGCCTGTCCCTTGGCGGCTCGAGTGTTAGCCATTTTTGGGTTTCGGAGGGGGTAACTTGCTGAAGGGCGTCAAAGTGGAGGGAGGTCGCCGGAGTGGTGGCCGTCCAGCTTAGGCGGAGCTGTGCAAGTTTTCGTCTAGCCTTGCGTGTGACGAATTATCCGAAATTCATTTTATTCGTGTGCACGCGAGCGTTTGAAAACTTGTTCCGGGCAGATTTCGTGAAATTCGAGAATTTAGGTTTTCGTCCGGAAATCTGGGTTCTTCGTCCAAGGGATGAAGATGCATGTGTATTTTCAAGTGTTCTTGGGTTTTATCAAGAACACCTTCAAATCTTCGAATCTTCAAACAAACCCTAACTTTTTGTTCTTGAATTTTTTTTTTAAATTTTTCAGATTCGCCCTCCTTCTAGCGCCAAATTGTTGATAGAATTT
>JAPKLY010000029.1:271056-295886 GCA_026898435.1 Prunella vulgaris
CCTACTACTATGCCTTAGACTGGATGGGCCTCATTAAAAACCTCGTCATAAACCACCCTTGTGGATAAACTGGACGGAGGGAAAAAGAGCGCACCATTGGGGTCCTATTTGACTAATAGGCGAGCTCGTCGGCGAGCTCGGAGATGGGCTTCAGTGGTTTGGGATAGCTCTGGGGCGAGCTCCAGTGCCTTGCGTGGCTTACGGACGTTACGCGATGATGGAGCTCGGCGAGGCCTTCCTGGGGATTCAAGGCGAGCTCTGGGCGAGCTCTGGGATGACAGAGATGAGCCCTTTTGGGCGAGCTATGCAGGTAAATCATCCCCATGTAGGCGAACTCCGTGCCTTTAAGGATCTGGGTGGGTCCTGACGACCTGCCAAACCTCGGCGATTATTCGTATACTAATTATGTTAGTTCGCTAGTCCAACATACATAAGACATGCTCTTTTTAATACTTTTCTAAATAATGAAACTATTATATTCCATTGTTCCAAAATTACCACATGTAAGCATCAAAATTTTATTAAATTTAAAAGTGTAATAAAATAATAAATTGTGTAGATCTTAATTCTAGAGATAGTATATCTCTAATATTTGTGATTATATTTTTCTTATTCTTATATTTGGGAATATCTCTTTCATACTCTCTAAGTCATTGATCTCTTATAAATAAGTTTGATGGAATAAATAAAAAAATGACTACATTAACTTTCTACTACCAAATTATAGGCCTTTTTTTTTTTTAAATTGATACCCAATGAAATAAGTTATAAATGACTCCTTCAACATCTTACTATCAAAGTAGGTCAAAATTTTCTTCAAATTGAGGTCCAATGGAATAAGTCACAAATGATTCCATCAACTCCCTACAACCAAATTGTAGATCAAATTCTTCTTCAAATTGAGGTCCGGTGGAATAAGTCACAAATGACGTCTGATGGAATAAGTTACAAACGATTACATCAAATTTATGCTACCAAATTGCATGTCAAATTTTTTTTTTATTAAAAAAATTTGAGATATGATTTAATAAATCACAAATGACTCAATCAACTTCCTACTGAGTACTAAATTGTGGGTAAAATTCTTCTTCAAATTGTGGTCTAACGAAATAAGTCACAAGAGACTTCAACAACTCTCTATTATCGAATTGTAGGTCAAAACTTTTCCTAAATTAAGGTCAGATGGAATGAGCCACAAAAGACTCCACAACTCTCTACTATCAAATCACAGGTCAAAATTTTCTCCAATTTAAGGTCAGATGGATAAGTCACAAACAACTCTATCAACTACACACCTTCATATTGTAGGGTAAATCCTTTCCCAAATTATAGTTAGATGGAATAAGTCTCACACGATTGTGTCAGTGCCATACTAACAAATTATAGATCAAATTCGTAGTAAGTCACTGAGATCCCGAAACTGGAATTCAAGATCATGTCCTTTAAGAGAAGAATCATAAGATCAAGTGTGGAGAGTAGAACACGTTCAAATTTATTGGTTTAATCAGAAGAAACTTAAATTGTAATTTATTTTCATATTTTTCTCAAAATTTATCGTTATAAAATTGGCACGCTGGTTGGATTAAACTACTTACAAATTGAAGAGTCCCTGATACAAGTATAAACTATCTATCAAATACAAATAAAATCTCCTTAATATAATACAAAATTCTCTACAAGTTTGAAGTTAAAGACTCCTTGGTATGAGTATAAATTGTTTATGGTACTCAAATCACATCATGTTCCCTCTGAATTACATTATGACTTGATCAACTTTAAAGCGTAGGTAACTTAGATACTCTCTAAGTACAATCATGAATGAAAAAAAAAAAGTTCTTAATTCACTCCAAGTCAAATGAATATAAATTAAATTTGCATCCAATAAAATAAAAATATGTGCATAAATTAATATAAATATAACAAATTACTATTTTAATATGAAAATCTAATTAAATTAATTCCCAAATTAAATTGTTAAAATTGGTATTTTATGTACACAATATAAGCTCATCAAATTTCACAAATTTTTTGGTACTCGTACACGATAATAGATAAAATATCGAGATTAAATAATATATCTTTAAAAAATGAAAAAGTCAATAATATCAACTAAATTAGAATAAATTTGGTTGATTTTCTAATCATGTATATCAATCGGTATCGGTTAACCAGAGTGAGCTATGTGTCAGTACATGAAAGAAGATTCTCATCAACCCATCCTATAAATAGAGGTCTTCATTCCCTCAGTCCAGACACATTTAGCCACAACAGATTAAGGTACGAGCAAACTTGGAACTAAGACAAATTCAACATCCTCTATAATCAGTCTTAAAAACTTAAAGACGTTCTTCAATAAATTCAGAGGCATTCTTCGTGGAAAGCAAACAGAAATATCTCAGATTCGGGATTAAGGGCTAAATCTCTCCAATTGGTTTTTTTTAAGGACTTCTTGAAAACTTGAAGATTCAAATGTCATTTTCAAAGAGTTCTTCATCAAAATCCATCTAAAATAGCATTCTATCCGAGATTTAGATTCAAAATTCCTTTGATCGGTGTTTCTCCCCAAACAAAACTTGAAGATTTGATGACACTCTTTAAAGAAGTCTCCAAAGATAACATTAAAAAAATTTAAATTCACCTCCAGACAAGATCAAAGCGAGAATTTCGCCTGCAAAATATTTAAAGTCAAAGTCAACCTAAAAAGAAAAATCAGATGATCAAGTTTAGAGAGGAGAACCACTCAATTTTCTCGGTTAAATCTGAAAAAAATTAAATTGTAATTCATTTTTTTTATTTTTCACAAAATTTATTGTTACAAATTTGGCCCATCCAACAAGATAGTTTCCATTCTTCATCTCTACTCTTTAAGGATCATGTTCATAGAACTTTACAGCCAGGGGCATGTCAAATCACCTCCAAGGGCATGTCAAATCACCTCCAAGGGCATGTCAAATTACTTTTTTGAATCTATATCGAGATTTTGAGACCAAATAGGACCTGTCATACGTCTCTACAACAGATTTCGAGGGGACAATTGTAAGCACAGAAATTTTACTAAATTTAATAGTGTAATATATTGTGTAGATCTTAATTTTAAAGATAAGCATATACAATAATATCTCCAAAATTTGTGATTATATTTCTTTTGTTCTTAGATTTGAGAATATCCCTTTCTTGTTCTCTAAGTCAGTTACCTCTTATAAATAAGAGGCTCAGAATATAATTTTAAATAGGTCTAGGGAGTGAGTTATAAACGACTCTATTAACTCCCTATTATCAAATTGTACTCAAATTCTTTTTTAAATTGAGGTCTGATGCAATAAGTCACAAACGACTTCATCAACTCCCTACAACCAAATTTTAGGTTAAATTTTCTTCAAATTGAGATCATATGGAATAAATCACAAACGATTTTATTAACTCCACACTAACAAGTCAAGTTCTTCTTCAAATTGAGGTCTGATTGAATAAGTCACAAACGATTTGATCAACTCTCCACTACTAAATTATAGGTCAAATTTTCTTCGATTGAAGTCTAATGAAATAAATCATGAACGACTACATTCACTTCCTAAGGTAAAAACGAATAAGTTACAATGTCAAATTGTAGGTCAAATCCTTCCACAAATTATGGTTAAATGAAATAAGTCTCACACGACTCCATCAATGTCCTGTTACTAAATTATAGGTCAAATTAGAAATAAATTGCTGAAATTCTGGTACCACAAATCAAGTTCATGTCCATAAAAGGAAGAATCAGAGGATCAAATTTAGAGAGTAGAATCGCTAAAATTTCTCAATTTAATCCAAAAAAATTAAATTATAATTTATTTTCATATTTTTCACGAAAATCATTGTTACAACTTACAACATACAAAATAAGAAAAGGGATTATGTATAAAATAAACAAATTTGCTGCATTATACGTATGTGTTAGCCCAAAAATAATAACATAGTGTTTAAAAATTATGAATGTTGCGAGGTTAAAGTTTATAAAAAGTTTCAATTTTTTGTATGTGCAAATTATTTTGAAAAAAATAGAATGTGGAAGTGATTAAGGGGACAAAGGAAGTACCATAAATATTAGTAAAATATTACTCCCACGGTAAAAAAGAAAGCTTCACATTAATTTCTTCATTTTGATCCATCCCAAAGGAAGCTACACATATTAATTATGATATATTACACCTTAATGTTTATATGTATACTTCATTAAGTGTCATTTAATTATCAACATATTACATCAAAAGCTTTCATTTTTCTATCCAGTAATTACATTATTTGGAGTAGGTCATTATTCACCGGGTTCACCGTATAGTTCAAATATATCTCTAAAAATTCATCCTTACCTACATAGAAAAATTAAGTTAATGTGGGGTGACTTTTTCAGTGTAAACGAGGATAAATTTTCATTAACAATAGAGTGAATTTTAAAATTAAGTTACACGGTGCACTTGATGTATATAAAACTAAGCCCATTATTTATACTATATTTATTATTCCACAAATTATAGTATGTACTATGTGCATGACATGCACTTGAATTTTTAAGTACAATTTAAACTCCAATTTTGATTTTTTCAAAATACACAGTAACACAAATAATTGTATGCTTTTTGCAATTTGTATATTACTGCTTATTTTTGGGGGTAATACTGATTACTTCTTGAAGTATAATTGATTAAGATATTTTTTAAAAGGGTTAATATCATTTTTGGTACCCAAAGTTTTTTTTTTTTTTTGCAAATTTCGTAACTCACCTTTGGACACTCTCAAAATTATTCAGCAAAATTTATTTTCATCTCAAAATCGGTCCTACCGTCTGTTGACGCATCATTGACTAACGGCGGCAACAAATTTGAGGGTCAAAATATAATTATTTAGAATTATGCAAAAATATTAAATTTCAAATTCACCCCAAAATATACATATATATTGAAGTAAAACATTTAATATATTTAATTTCCCACCTCTAATCCCCAACATCGTATTCCCCATAATTTCCTCAATTCACACACCCGATAGTTTTATCCCTTAAGGGCTCATTTGGTTCGTAAGATAAAAATATATATCCGTTAAAAATATGCATGTTTTTTGCGGATAGATATTTTTATCTTACGAACCAAATGAGCCCTAAATAAAGTAGTCCACCAGCGCTTCTTCCATCCTATTCGATTGGATGTACATTGCTCGATAAAATTTTTACTATCACAACTTTGATTTTTTTGATGGAAATGAGAGCATTTTGACTTAGTCGACACCAGATTCCAAATATGATTTCCGGTCATTAATGCAATTCGTCTTGCCTTTTTGATAGAAAGATTACGATAGATGTGTCGCCCTGATATCCAATCTACAACCACAACCCTTCCAACAAGTATGTGTGAATTTTGATTCGAGCGATTGGATATGATCAAGGCTCTGGCTATTGGGGATTCTGGTTCTCTAATTTTATGTTTTGTTTAGAATTTGAATTAATTTTATAATTTTGACAAAACTTCAAACGTCGACGATCGATTTTAGACTATGGTGGAGCTTTTCAATGGTTTCTACGGATGGCGGTGGAGCTTTAACGGTGATTGACGTCGTTGAGTGGTCATTCCTAGTTGAACGACATCGGCTTAGACAGTGGTTCCGAGGATTTGATGGCATCTTATAGCAGGTTTAGTGTAGAGGCATTGGTTGTTGTTCCAATCATTTGCCTTCTTTCGGTGACAGTGGGTTCCTTGATCAGAATTATAACATGGTTGTTGGTGTCGGAGTTTTGGAGTCGTGCGGTAGTTAAGTGGAGCTTCAATTTCCAGTGACAATTGAGGCTTCGTTTCTTCAGTTTTGGTGGTGTCTTTCTTCATTTTAGTTAAATAATTACATTTAAGTTCAAATCAGTCAAATAATTATATTTTCACCTCTAAATAGTTAATTTTCATTAGTCAACTGACGAGTCAACTAACAACAGGATCAACTTTGAGAGTAAAAATGAACTTCGGTGACTAATTTTGAGAGTGTCAAATATAGAGTACTAAAATCGAAAAAAGATAAATTTTGGGTACTAACAATGATACCATCCAAATGCCAAATACTATATTGTAGAATGACTCTTATTATTCATCACACTTTTTAATTTTATATCCAAAAAAACTAAAAAAGGAAACCTCTGCAATAGTGCAATGTGGGAAAAAACAACCAAACGGGATCTCCTGTTATAAAATGGTGTAGCATCCCCTGTTACACACATTTGATGATTGACATGTGTCTTATTAACAAATTTAATAGCTATAATTTAAGAAAAATTTCTTTATTCTCTTCTTTAAATCTTAACAAATCTTACCATATTTTTAAAATTCTAAAATTAATTAGTAGAATATAAATATATATTCTAAATAGATTAATTTTTATAATATTTTCTCTAACTTTTTTAATATATTTTAAAATAAGCTTAAAATTATTTTAGTTTTTCTTAAAATACTCTTGAATTATAATTATAGTTGTATAAATCACTTTATCATAACAATAATAATACTGTAACACTATTATAATATATTAATATTATATTATATTACAAAAGATATAAGTATGCTTGTATAGAAAAATGAATTAAAATAAATTAAAATATTATTTTAGTAAATTTAAAATATAATGCAAAACTAGTTTAAATAATAAAAGTAATTGTATATTAAAATTTGAAACTAAATTAAATTGTATCAATTGATTATCAAATGGTCATTTATTAATTTTAATATAATATACTTCGTAATATATTTAAAAAAAAAACTACAATATGTACATAGAATAATAAATTAAAATGGTATGTATTTCTTATATGAATCCACAATTAACACTAAATTAAATATATTGAATAAAAAGGGTCAAACAAATAATAAAAAATATATTCTTTTAAATTTATTTCTAATTAAAAAAATTCAGTTGTATTTAAAATAAATTATACACAAACTAAATTAAACATTTTTCAAATATATTTATGGTTAACTTAAAAATTATTATAGTGCATGTACATAAATAAATTAACAACTAAATTAAAATACTGTATAAATAAATAATTTTTTAAATGTATACTATTCTCTAATTTTCTTTTCAGCATTAAATAAAAGGTTAATCAATTTTTTTAATAAATTATCTTGTTATTTTTTCAAATGTGTAAATATTGTGGAACTAATAATCATAAAATCAGTATATAAAATTATTTATATCAATTATTAAAATTCGAATATAATATAAAATAGTTGTTTAAAAAGAGAATCATTTCAAAGTTATATTCAAATTTATTAATGTTAGATATTATATTACTAAATTAATCTATTTAGAATATATTATTTTTTAATAATTGATTTTCAAATTTTAAAAATGAGATAAGATTTAAAAGTGAGAATAAATGAATTTTTCTTAAATTATAGCTCCTTCACATTTAGTTAATAAGATTTATTAAGATTTAAGGGAGAGAATAAATGGATCTTTTTTAAATTATAGTTACTTTAAATTAGTTAATTAGACACATGTCAATCATCTATAACATATAATAGGAGATGTTACACCATTGTATAATAAGATATCCCGTCCGAAAAATAACATTTTTAAAAAATTCATATGAACCGACTTCATTAAAAAAGATTAACCACAATTACTCTATGAGTTCACCCAAATGGGAAAGAACAGAACGTACAAATCCTATTGAATTTTGAAGACACCATCCACAAAACAACTACTCAAATGTCTACTAAATAACGACAGTTGCACTCATACATTAATTGTATATACTCCCTCCGTCACAGAGCAATTTACAAGGAGGAGGGGCACACAAATTAGAATAAAGTAAAAAAAAATAGTGCGTTGAGGGTTAATTTGGTAAAATTTTATGTAAAAAGTGAAAAAGTTAGTTGGATTGAGTGTAATGTGGGCTCAAAAAGTGAAAAAGTAATGACATTTTATGTAAATATGTAGATATTGTGAGGGTGAAGTTTATAAAAGAGTTTCCTTTTTTGGGTCTGCAAGTTCCTTTGGGACGTCCCGAAAAGGAAAACTTGCAAGTTCCTCTGGATGGAGGCAGTATATGAATACTTATTGCTTATTAATAATACTAATATCCATATACTTTATATTAAAATTTCAGGTTTAAGTATAATTATACTCCATTCATTCTCAATCATTTGATATTTTATAATTTGTTGTTAGAAATTAAAAGCTATGTACATTAATAAAGGTTCATAATTCAAATTTATAAGAAATTATAATGAGTTGAGTATAAATGTTGTATATTTTAGTATAATAATGATTGCACAAAAATATAATCTTTGAAAAAACCGTATATATCGAAAGTGGTAATGGTGTATTTCACCGGCCTACTAAAAAACTCCGTGTATCTTTATTTCTATTCATTTTCCGTATTACGTGAACATTTATAAAATAAGATTTGTTTTAGGTATAATATTATTTCATTAATATAATAGCAAAATATTGAATGCAAATGTGTATGTGAATTTATGATTAGATAAATATTTCTCCAAGTAAAAAAGTAGATCATATAATAATAATAATAATAATAATAATAATAATAATAATAATAATAAGAGATATTTATATTAGTTTAAAAAAGTGACTATATTTATAAAGAGTATGTCTCTTGTGAACTCGAGTTCACATGAACTCGTATCACTGTTATTCATATATACTATTACTATTTTAAAATTATACTTGATTTTTTAAGAGTGATAGTATGTATGCATAACAGTGATAGTGAATATACATAACAGTGATATTTGAGAACCCGAGTTCACCATGAGCTCGGGTTTATACAAGTTTTTGTCATTTATAAATTTGTTCACAATATTTGTATAGAAATATTCTTTTTTTCTGTATAGAAACATATTTTCTTCTGTACAGAATCATATTTTTTTTCTGCACATAACTAATTTATAATTAGTGTTAATTTTGTAATTAATTTTTCCTAATAATAATAATTATATGTCAAAACGATGTATTAATGATGGATTAGTCATTTGATAAGTCAAAGGTAGATAAAGATTTCTCCAAGTAAAAACTATTAGCCATAATTATCTTTAGGAGAATCTAATTAAATTGGCCCCAATCCATAACCACATAAAAATTAAAACCGAGTAATTACACCTAATAATGAACTAATAATTATTATTAACATGCTCAATATTGTCTGTGTAAACGGACCTCTTGGGCATTTTAGCATCTAATTTAAATAAATAAATTATAGTGCTTACCTAAACCTACTACTGCATTAACTGTGTCCTTATCCTTTGAAATTAATTTCATTTTATTACAAATTGGCCCACCAATTCCATTTAATTTCAACCACACCCCCACAACTTACACTTATATAACACACTTGGCAGTCAATTTTTTTTACAAATAGAGATTTCACATTGCTGAAAAGGTGAACAGACATCATAAGAAGGTCAGGATTCAAGCTATTTAGATTGTAAGTTTACTGGTTCTTTTTTCATTTAAACATAAAAGCAATTATTTTATTTTATTTTATTGTGTTTTATGTTTCTTAAATAATAATTAGCAAATGAAAGGGAATTGCAGTTGAATTGCATGATCTAAGTATATTAATATAATGAAAGGTTTACTAAAAAGAAATAATGAAAGGGATTTGCAGTTGAATTGCATGATCTAAGTATATTAATATAATGAAAGGTTACAAAAAAAAAAAAAAATGAAAGGGATTTGCAGTTGAATTGCATGATCTAATATGATGTCTGCGACTTAGATTACATCTTAATTCTGAAGTTTCTATTCCGATAACAAAAGATTGTAATGAATAATATAGATTAAAAGATTTATGTAACAAAAGAAAAAAAATCATGGGATGTTAGTCCTTTCAGTTACTTGAAAATAATATATTTTTGAATATTTTATGAGTATATAATTTGTAAAGACTTTTTAAAATTAAAATGTAACAACATATTATTGATTTATTTTTCATTTCAATTAAATTGAATAAACATCTTCATTTCACCCTCTTTATTATCTTTTATCCATTTAATCTAAATAAGAAAGCGTTTTGATTGGAATCGGATCTCATCCATTTAATATAGATCTCACTTATTATCATGAGTTTCATAAATTTATTATTTTTATTAGGATTAGTCTTGTATGCACCAGTTACACGGTGCAACTCAAGTTCATTTTTAAAAAGTTAAACAGTTTATTACTGAAAATCTAAATTATGAAAGATACATTTTTCAGTAATAAACTGTTTAATTTTTTAAAAATAAACTAGAGTTGCACCGTGTAACTGGTGCACATGAGACTTACTCTTTTAATTATGTATATATTTTTATAATAATAATTGAAATTTATATTAAAAGAAAAAAATATTAAATGGAGGGGATAGTGATTTGTGTTCTTAGTTGGTTTGTTTTGATTTTCTTCACTTGAATTGAATTGCCTTTTTTTATATGAAGTTACTAGTAAATAAAAATGGAATTTAGGGCAGTGAAATAAATAAAAGATTATTTTCTCTTTTACTAGTCGGTTTGATTTGAGTCACACACATGGAAGAAAATTAAGATCTACTTTTTTTGGAAAATAAATCTATAAAAGAAAATGGAAGTGTCAAATATTTTTCCCATCTTTTATTAACCGGCTCATTTAGTTTGAATTGATATCTTTATTTTTGTCAAAATATTAATAAAATAAAAGTTTATTATTTTGTCAATAACATTCCTAATAAATAAATATTAATTGTAATTTATACCCTTTTTAATAAGAAGAAGAAAATTGATTTGCACAAATGAATAATATTGGACTAAAAATAAAAGCAAAAACATAACGCTTGCAATGCACGCGCGTTAAAGGAGATTGTTAACCCTTTTTAGGACAAAAAAAAATAATTTAGACCGTGAGAGATTTATTGCAAAATACGCTGCGGTGATAGAGGAAAACCAAGAAAATGGACAACGAAATGCGGTCGGAATTAAATTGAAATGCTCATGAAATGCGGATTCGGTCGAAATGAAATTGAAATTTATATTAAATTCACGCGTTCTTGCGAGTAAAGGCAAACAGTGGTGTTAGCAGCAGTCATGAAGTCCGTGTAAATAGTCATACCAGTCGTCGTCCCTATTTTTGTAGAGAGAGAAACTGAAATTGCTTGGAGAGAGAGAGAGAGAGAGAGAGAGAGAGAGAGAGATACAGTATACTCGCATATATCTATATACACGCTCTAAAACGCCCACCGGTACACGCAGTGGCCACGCTCCGCCCCTGAATGCGGCGGCTGAGCTCTCGTTAACTTGCGCTGCTCTTGAGAAATGGTCGGGTAACGATTCTGGGGAGATGCTTATTTAGTTGCTCTTTTTGCTTCCTTTTTCAGTGCATAGTTCAGCGATTGATTGATTATATGCATGTTCATTTGTATGTATGTATATGCCATTTTGTTTGATTGATTAAATTATTTTACGGTTTCAATTAAATTGAATTGTGATGGTATATTGATTTGCTGTTCAGATTCTCCGTGTCGAATAGTGTAAATTGAGTGGAAGATTGTTGAAATTGAAGAAATGGCTGGTGATAATGAAGAAGCTAATACTCAAAGACTTCAGTCATCATTTGGAACATCGTCATCTTCATTTCCCAAACAACAGCCGTCCTTTTTGATGAATCAACTTGACATACCGCAATTAAACGTGCCTCAGTTTCGTGCTCAGATTCGGCAAATTAATTTGCCGAATTTGGGCGCTGAAAATAGTAAAAGAGCCGGCATTCCACCCTCTCATCCCCAAATTCCTCCTATTTCCCCTTATTCGCAGATCCCTGTTAACCGCCCTGGGTTGCAGAATTTCACTACTTCGCACACCCGGTCTCTATCACAACCCTCGTTTTTTGCCCTTGATTCATTACCACCCCTTAGTCCCTCCCCTTACCGTGACCCACCTTCCAATTCTTTAAATGACCACATGCCAGCTGACGTGT
Organism: Prunella vulgaris; assembly: GCA_026898435.1. NCBI lineage: Eukaryota > Viridiplantae > Streptophyta > Magnoliopsida > Lamiales > Lamiaceae > Prunella > Prunella vulgaris. The sequence continues at coordinate 283,021 of JAPKLY010000029.1, forward strand.
CTATGGAGGAGAGAGACGGGAGCTCGCATTCGTTGCTGCCCCCCTCGCCTTTCTCAAGGGGTAGTGCATTGAGGATTGGTGAAAGTCTTCCTCCTCGCAAGTCTCACAGAAGGTCCAACAGTGATATCCCGTTCGGTTTTATGTCGATTATGCAATCATCACCTCCATTGAGAAGTCCTGGTGCTATGGTGCATCCGGTTAAGAAGGAGTCGAGTTGGGAAGCAGGAGGGGAGAGCAATTCTGAACGTATTGGGGAGAAAAAACCCGAAGGGGAAGTTGTTGATGACTTATTTAATGCCTATATGAATTTGGACAACATTGATGCTTTCAACTCTTCGGGAACTGATGAGAAGCCGGGAAATGAGAATCGGGAGGATTTAGATAGTAGAGCTAGTGGCACCAAGACAAATGGAGGTGACAGCAGTGACAATGAAGCTACTAGCAGTGTCAATGAAAGTAGTGAGGGCAGTATGCAGAAGAGGGAAGGGCTTAAAAGGAATGCTGGAGAAGATATTGCTCCAACTACTCGTCACTATCGTAGTATCTCTGTGGATAGTTTTATTGGAAAGATGAATTTTGGTGATGAGTCACCCAAAATGCCTTCAGCCCCAGGAACCCTTCCAGGTCAGCAATCACCGACAAATTCAGTAGATGCTAATCAAAATGCTTTTAGCTTGGAGTTCGGTAATGGTGAGTTCAGTGCCGCTGAGCTTAAGAAGATTATGGCAAATGAGAAACTTACTGAGATAGCATTAAGTGATCCTAAGCGGGCCAAAAGGTAATACATATATTCTTGTAGTTTTTAGAAGATTTAAGCAGGCATTACAGAAAATGGTACATTCATATGTGGACTTATCTTTATGATTAGGATTCTGGCCAACCGGCAGTCTGCTGCTCGGTCAAAGGAACGAAAGATGAGATATATAACAGAATTGGAGCACAAGGTCCAGACACTTCAGACTGAAGCAACCACACTATCTGCCCAACTTACTCTGCTTCAAGTGAGATTTAGCATCTGGTTTGGTGAGTAGTTATGGTCCCTTCCATTTTATCTATTAATTTGTTATCACTTTTTTGCTTGCAGAGGGATTCTGCTGGACTGACTAGCCAGAACAATGAGCTGAAGTTTCGCTTGCAAGCCATGGAACAACAGGCTCAACTTCGAGATGGTATTATAGAATTCTTTCTTTGTAGTTTGTCCCCCTTCCCAATTGTATTATCTTGATATATATTTTCCTGTGTTGCATATATTACTGTCTGCAATACCTGTTATGACTATTCTTCGCTCCTACTCGTATCCAGTGGTCTATGTATTCTAGCTGTAAAATTTAGGATATCCGGATCAGTTAAAATGGCCCAAGGAATGTTAATTCTGAACACGTATGAAAAGTAAAATATGTGTATAGAAGGTATGCCTAAAGTTGCTTACTTGCTTCGTTTTAAGATGTCTTCCAAAGTGCCAATGCTGATCAGTCTATGCAACAATTGGCTAATACTGTAATACTATTTATGCTATGAGCCCACATGCGAATTAACAAATTCATCACCTTTCTTTAATTGTATCCACTTTGTACATTAGAAGCACACCATCTGTCTTTTTATTTTTCAAGTTTACTTATTTTTATTATAAATAAAACTAAATTTGGCTTATGCTGTTTTTGTGGCAGCCCTGAATGAAGCGTTGACATCGGAGGTGCAACGCTTGAAGCTTGCAACGGCAGAACTAAATGGCGAAAAGTTCCAACAGCTGACAATCAACCCCCAGATGTTCCAGTTACGCCCACATCAGCCCACTCAACTCAACACCCACCAAATGCAGCAGCAGCGGCAGCAGCAACAGCAATCGAGCAGTAATACATCCACAAACAGTGAATCAAACAAATAGCGTGGATTGGGACCCACAAGAAACTTGAAATAAAGAAGCAGCTTTTGATGGCACGGTGCTCAGCCGTGCAACCACCACCTACATAATTCGATCCGTTTTTACATAAATTGCATTCATTCATTAGTTTTTGGTCCTTCATGTGAAGGTGCGGAGGCCTCAGTGTTTCCTGCATGTTTGCTTATCTCGTATTTTAATGGTACAAAACTACAGCATCTTTAAGCATCAAGCGATGCTCTCTAGGGAACATATATTTTGCCAGGGAATCGGTTTTCTTGGTTCAAAGTTTTTCTTTCTTGCTCTTTGGATGGAATTAAACTGCTATTTTAGATCATTTTCGCCAAATTCAGTGAACCTGTGTTTTCTCATCTAATTCCTGCTTTTTGCTCATTTACCAATATGCCTGCCTGATTCTGCCGTGAATTCCCAGTTCAATGCATCCTGATTTTAGTTGAGATACGTTGAATTATTGAGAATAATAAAAGATTATTTGTTTTATCTTGAAGATTGACCTTTGATCATGGCCTCCACTAATATTGCACGTTAAAAATGTTACAAAGACCTTGCAGGATGAGAATCGTGTACTATATAATACTATATTATATATGTACATGGGTGTGAATCGTGTACTATTTAACAATGGTACTATTTCTGTCCCACAAAAGTTTGCATATTTTCCTTTTTAGTTTGTCCCACAAAAGTTTGCATACTCATAAAATGGAAATATTCCTTTAAATCTCCACCTTTAAAAATTTTATCTCACAATCTCCATCATATATATTCTACTCATTATATTTTTTCTTAAAACCTGTGTCCAGGAAAGTACGCAAACTTTCCTGGGATGGAAGTAGTATTAATTATTTATAAACAATAGTATCAGCTGTGTTGCTAAATTATTTGTTGACGTAATATTCTTTTAATCTTTTTTTGTCATATGATTTCAAAAAATCAGGATGGAAGAACCTACTTTGTGATTGTTGGCCCATACATTTGCTTTTGCACCAAAAAAAAGTACACGTGTATATATATCAACATAACTGCAAAGTGCTAACTCTATCATTTTGTCGATTTTAGGTTTTGAAAATTGTTCTCTAGTCTTCACAAGTCTAACAATATTAGCGAATGTGTCACGTGTGAAATGTTAAGAAAATTAAAAAATCTCATGATTATAGAAAATAAAATACACAGTGAAACATAGAAGATAATACAACTGAATTAAAGTGACAAAAATGGCCACAAAGTCCACAAGGGACGTGGACATGGATCCTCTCTAATTCGTTTATATATGTGGAGAGATAGAGAGTCTCCAAAATCAAGATTTGTGTGGCAATAGGTTTGTATGAAAATGGTTCATATCATGAATCATTTATAAGCTAAAAAAGATAAATTCATTAAAAAAATTTATATCACAAAATAGTTCATATTATAAAAATTATCTATATAATACTTTCCCTTTGTTTATTGATAATCTTGTAAAAGAATAATTAATTATGTGGCTTAATATGTAAGATTATCAAACAAAATTTGATGTTGGGTTATGTGTGTGGAACATGGAGAGCAAGTTGAGATATGTATGTAAAGTTAGGCAAAATAACCTTGCATTTCTTATAAAAACTTGTTTTTTCACCTACTAGGTGTGTACATATATATAGACGAATTCTAAGCATGTGGTGGAACATCCCTGCTTCACCAAACTTAGGATGGTGACATGTATCCTATCAAGATAAGTACAAGATTTTATCCCATCAACTATATTGCTTCTGCAGTTTAGATTATTCATCGGGCCTCTTTGGTGATATTTAATCAACTGCTCTGATATATAAGGATCTTGGTAGTCATATTCTTTCATTGGCGAGCAAATTTGACTTGATCCAATGCTTCTGATGGACACTACGGTGTAATATTATATATAAACTTTTATCTTTTTCAATTATACAGAATAGTGAAATTTTCGATATTATACCCACCCTAATCATATATCCCTAGAAGTTGTCGTCGTGCTTTATAAAGTATGTTTCATTTTAAAATAATTGTTGTTTTAATTTTCAATCTTGAAAAATGATATGAATGTTTATTTCTATTTATTTATTTATTTATTTCAAGTTAGACTAATATGAAAGATATGTCGTTTATAAAATATACAAGAGTATTAAAATGCTTCAGTGGTATTTTGACTTTTGTGCACTTTTGACCAAATTGTGTTGTCTGTGGAGGAAAATGGGGATTGCCCCACATGGATTTTGTGTTTGTGTATTTCTTCTCCTGTGCTTTGTATGATTTTATTATATTAAATGTTTGTAAAATTTTCATTCATAGTCAGGATGGCCGAGTGGTCTAAGGCGCCAGACTCAAGTTCTGGTCTTCGAGAGAGGGCGTGGGTTCAAATCCCACTTCTGACAATTTTTTTTTTTAATTTTCAAACCAAAATGTTGTTATATATATATATATCACTTATTTTTTGTAGAAATAATATTTTTCATACAATGTAAAAGCAAAATGTGCGTTATTATAAGAAAAAATATTATATTTTTCATAAGTATATATTTATTTGTATATAAATAGTTATTTTATTTTATAATAATACATATAAAATAGTAAAACGTGTGTTATTACATGAATCTTTATATCTAGGTTTAAGGGATGATGATTAAATAAAAAAAAAACATATTTGTTCTTAAGAAAATTACATTTTATCCTATAGTAACATATGTTTGCCCATATAGTAAACACAAATTGGGGAGCAAATATATATTACTATTAGAGCAAATGTGTGTTACAATTTTATAAAATGTTGTTATTTTGCATATATTCATTTGTTTTTATAGAATAAATAGTTTTTAACATAATATAAGAGAAAGAACATGTGTGTTACTATAAGAAAATATATTGAATTTTCTATAAATATTTATTTATTTGTATAGAAATATTTATTATTTATATAATAACATATATAAAATAGTAAAAAAATATGTTAATATATGAATCAATATACGTAGATTTAAATGAATGATGATTAAATTAAAAAAATACATATTCATTCTTATAAAAGTACATTTTCTCTTACAGTAACACATATTTACCCATATTGTAAAACACAACATTGTAACACAAACTAGGGAGAAAATGCATGTTACTATTAGAGTAAATGTGTGTTACAATCTTATAAAATGTTGTTATTCTTATATATATATTCATTTATTTTTATATAATAAATATATTTTTATATAATATAAGAGCAAAATGTGTGTTACTTTATTGAACATATAAATAATTTTGCATATAGTACATTTTCACTTATAATAACACGTATTTGCCCATATTGTAACACAAACTGGGGAGAAAATGTATGTTACTATTATAACAAATGTATGTTACAATCTTATGAAATATTTTTCTTTTTATATATATTCATTTATTTTTATATAATAAATAATTTTTTATATAATATAAGAGCAAAATGTGTGTTACTATAAGAAAATATATTGTTTTTTCATAAATATTTATGAAAAAATAATTTTTTTTATAGTAACACACATTTTTTATTAGATTGTATGAAAAAATGTTATTTCTACAAAAACAAATGAATATATGTAAAGAAAATAATATTTAATCTGATTGTAACACATATTTTACATAATAGTAACATTCATTTGCCCAAATTATAATATACCTGAGAGCGAAAAAATTTAAAATTATAGTTACAAAAATTTTGAAAAAAAAAAGAACCAAATTCGACCCTACCTAATTAAAGACCCATAAACTTTTAATATAATATATTTCATACCGTAAATATTTCACATGCGTGTGCCTCGTTAAAATTAGGGTAATTGGCCCTCAGGTCCACTACATTACATAATACTTCCCCCAGCCCACTCCATAAAATATAATTATTAGTAGCACACTTCACTAGGTTTAGTAGAGTAAACCACCCATGCTAACTCCCAACCACCAGATCCGAAATATGTAATGAAGCAACATGTGCATTAATTCTTCTTACAATCCTCTTTCAAATTTGAATACCATTCTTCCTCTTCACGCTTCTACGGAGCCGTTTTTATAATTTTGAATATCCAACTGTTTCTGCATTTTTCTTTTGGGAGTGGAGCCTAAGTGTGTGCCAAAAATGAACAAGAAGTCTATTCCTTTCCCAGGCATTAAATTCGCAGAATTATATCTATCTCTTTCGTAGTATATTTTCCAGGTTTGTTTACAATACCAAATTTCAATTTTGAAATTTATCGAGTAACCTTTACTTAAATATGTGGTCAAACGAATTCTAATTTATTGTAGTTATTTTTTGCAGGTTAGACGTTGTATAACAGAAATGGGGAATAAAGTACTATTTACATTTAGGAATAATGGATCCTGCAAACTTGTGCAATGCGACAAAAATTCTTCCTTTACAGACATCGTTTTTCAGGTCAGACGTAGGTGGTCTGACCTCTCTTCGTTGTCTTTTAATTGCATTTGCCAAGTTGGGGATATTTCAAACGTAGGTCTTGATTGTGATGAAGATATGCAGAGTATAATGGCTCTTTGTTCAATTATGTCAATTAGCGTTGTCAATGCAGAAATTTGGGTACTCCCTAATCAATGTAGAAGCCCAGTTTCTCTTTCCCCTGTTAGTGATGATTGTAGTATTCCCTCCAGGGATGGTTCTAATAAAGATAAAACCCTTTTAGTGATATCTGATAGTACCATTAAGTTGTTGAAAAAGCCCAAAAAAGCAGCAAATACGAAAAATCCTACACGTGTTAATGTATCTCCGCACTACATGGCTGATAATTATTCATCTGATTTGTCTTCAGTATGTGTAAGAGAACATTTATTATCAGATGATTGGGGGAATATTATGAAAAATGGTGTTGGAGCAGTATTTAGAGGTGGTGCAAAACAATTTAGGGCAGGTCTTATCAAGTTCACTTTGAAAACTGGGTTTAGGTTTATATATAATAGAAATGATAGACGTTATATACATGCTATATGCTATTTTGTTGATTCTCATTGTGACTGGTTTATTAAAGCAAAGCTTGATATAATGACAAACTATTTTGTTGTGTCTAATTTAAACCTTGTGCACAAGTGTGTTGGGAACCTAATTGGTTATGATACCAAAAGGCTTGTTCCGAAGATGGTTGGGGATTTCATGCTTTCTGATGTGAAAGATAGTCCAAGTATTAGTGGTAAGGTTGTTATTCAGAAAATGAAAAACTTGTATGGTATTGACATTCCATATTGGAAGGCTTATCGTGTGCTGTGGAACGCGCTAGGGAAGCTATATTCGGTACATTTGATGATTCATATGATGAGTTGCGTTGGTATTGTGATGCATTAAAACGCACTAACCCTGGTAGTGTTGCAGAAATTCAAACCAATCAAATCTCTCATCATTTTGAAAGATTGTTCATATCTTTTAAGGCATGTTTGGAGGGTTTTCGTAGCTGTCGTCCATTGATATTTGTGGATGGTACTTTTCTCAAGGGTAGAGCAAAGGGCACGTTATTGTCTGCAACTGCAAAGGATGGAAATAATGGTACACATTTTAAATATTCTTGATCATTATAGTAATATAGTATATATTAGAGTATCTTGAATTTGGTATATATTTTGTTTGTACAGCTTGTGTTCATAAGTTTGATTATATTGAGGTTTTAAATGATAACTCTAATGTAAATTGCAGGGTTGTTTCCAGTTGCATTCGCTGTTGTCTCCGCTGAAAATAATGAGAACTGGACTTGGTTCATTCAAATGCTCCGTCGTACATTCATTCACCACCAACAGATTCTCTATTTTTTCGACAGGCACTTGGGAATTCTAAATGCGTTTAATGAAATATTTCAGGAGCCTGTTCACTTCTATTGTCTTTATCATTTGTTAACAAATTTGAAGGGTCGTTTCTCTAGAGGTTGGACTAACCAAAATAGAGAGAAATTAGGTGATGTCTTTCGTGAATGTGCGTATGCTGCAGATATCAATGTATTTGAGGAAAAAATTGAAGAGTTTAAAAACCTTGGTGGGCGATTGGCCGAGGAATGGCTTGAGCAATTGCCCTATGAAAAATGGGTTGTAGCTTATGCCCCTAACATCTCTCGGTATGGAGAGATGACATCTAATGCTGCCGAATCTTTTAATGCATGGATCCTAGATGCAAGATCCCTTCCCGTTGCTCACATGGTTGAAGAAATTCGTTCCAAGATTAGTGATAGGTTTGTTGATCGTAGAGCTTTATGTAGTACGTCAACTGGGGCCCTTGTGGGTTGTAAGGAAGACTTGTGGAATAGTTATGCAGATTTAGGTAGTAATTGGAATGTGGTGATGTGTCCTAGCGGGGTCTTCAAGGTTGATTCAAACCCTTCTGTTGTTGTTGATCTCAATGGGAAATCATGTTCTTGTTTCCAATGGCAATTAAAAGGCTTTCCTTGTGTTCACGCAGTTTCTGTAATCCGTTTGAATTCACAGTCCATTTTCCCACACGTTGATGAATGTTTCTACACCACAACATTCCGAAAGTGTTATGCGTTTGATCTTCACCCTGTTCCTGAAACTGAGAAATTACACTTTTATAAAAATGATTGTTCCCAACCTAAAATCCTCCCCCCTTTGCTTGGAAAGAGGTCTGGGCGTCCCAAAAAAATCAAGGAATCCATCATATGGTGAGTATTGCAAGAAAAAAAAAGCAATTTGTCAAAGGTGTGGGAAGCTGGGCAGGTATGACTCTTTAACATGTGGCATGGCGCTTGAAGGAAATATTTCATCATCGCAAGGTTAGACAGCTTTATTACTATTTTATTTAGTTGCATAAATTAATTTTGTGTTATTATCTAAATACCTTTTTTTGTTTGCAACCTACCATCCTTCTCCCACTGTCTATGACCCACATCCTGAGTTTGTTGATAACATTAATCAAGGAGATGGTCAAATGGGTTCTCAATATGATTGGTTTCAGTTTTAGAAGCTATAACTCCATCTATCATTTTAGTTATGAATATAATGGCATATAATTAGTAATACAACTATCTTAAGCTGTTCGACATATTTACAGTTGTCATGTGAAGATCTATGTGTATTCTAATGGTTCCTTGTTTTCAATGTTCATGTTAATTCTATCTCTAATCAAATTTGTTAGTATTGTAATTGTTGTAAAACTAATGGATTTTGATGTTTAGTTATGTATTCAATTCTAATGTTCAATGAGATGTACATAGAGAACTTCTTTTTTATGATAATATGTATGTTAAAAGCTATTTTGTTATGAGTTAACCATCAAAATATTATTACTATTTACTCTTTTATTTTAAAAACCTAAATTATTGTGTCACTGACACTAACTTTGAATTGTTTTTTTGTTTAAAATTTTAAACCGGAAGAAAAATATATTATTATGATTTAAATTTTCTTTCAATGCATGGGTGTCAAGTTTGTCGTTTACATAAATATATATTAAATTTGGTCATCGTACAAAATTTTTGAACTTATATTTGATATATACAGTTTGTATTGTTAATTTTGAACTTTTGTTTGTACTGTATTTATTGTTGAAATTATATAATTTTAAATTAAAATTAAACAAATTCGGAAACGATTATAAAAATCCTTTGGTGTTTAATTAAGTACCAAATTTACATTTATATGCCTAATATTAAAGAAAATCCGAATCAATGAACATAAGTTTAGAAAAATATGTGCAAGTTCAAAATGGTCTGTAAACATCATGGAGTGGCTCATTTAATATATGTGTTGGGATTCGTCCTATATATTATTAATATATATCCCTATAACTTGTTAGGGACACTTCTTTTGTGGTCTATATCTACTCTCCTACATCAACATTTAGGCATCACGAATATTAATGTTAAACTCTCACTATTCACTCATCCTCTTGAAGCTAATACCCGCGCCTCCATAGCCGACGAAGATGAGCAGGAGCCCAAACCCATTTGTCCCCCGCAACTCGTCTTCAACATATTCTCCCTCTTGTAGCCAAAGTTCTGTGAATGATCTATGGGAGTCGTACCCACGGTACTGCCCCAATCATGATGTAAAAGTAATTTTTTACACGTCTTTCACTGAGGATAATCCGGGCCGTAGATTCGCTAGATGCCCGTTGTGGGAGGTTAGTCCTTATATATTTTTGTTTAAAATTGTTTCGTGTATTTGGGGTGTTTTTACTTTTACACAAATATATAGAATAAATGTTTGGAAAATCTTTTTATTTTCACTCGTATTAATTATTCAAAAAGTATATTTCAGTTTAACCCAAATCTCACATTTTTTTTTTGTAAATGTAGCATGGAAATTGTCACTTTTTTCAGTGGGTTGACGAGGATATTCCTCTTCAGTATAAGGCATTTGCAGCACGTGTTGCGAGGAAGAAGAACAACGTCGAGTTATATCTAAAACAAAGCAGGGAAAAAGAAAAACTCTTGTGTGAACAAGTAGGAAGTTTACGTCAAATCGTTCGAAAACTTGAAACCTGAATCACAGAATTAGATATGAATAATGTTAAGAATGCGTCATCTTCTAGCCCACCTCCTCGTAGTTGTGGTTTAACTAGATGTGTATCATTCCAGGCCTTGGTGTATGTTATTTTAGGTGTATTTTTATATGTTATGTGGGTCAACTGGGTTGCTCAGTTATTCTGAATATTAGAATTGGTCAATGGTTGAATGTATTATATAATTTGGAGGTGTAGAATCCTAATATATGTAAGCCCAAGTGTCTGCTTGATTTGTATGATAATCCTATCTACCTAGTGTATATTTTGGTTTAAATTTGAAGTGATGTTGCGTATTTGAAGTATTCTACTTTTTTGAACTTTTATTATATAATTCATACTACCGTTGTATTTTTAGCACTTAATGCATATTTTTTGTAATTAAAGTAATCTTTTAATATGAAATTAATCTTTTAATATGAAATTTCATTTACAAATTTATATTAATTTATACTACATTTGAGAGTGTTGCCCAGGTTGTAGGTTCGATACCTCATTTCGCCCTATTTTTTTTATTCAGTTCTAAACCTTCTTGGGCCTGCTCTACCTGGGCTAATTGTCAATTATTTGGGCCCATTGATTTACTTGATCCCCATACCTCTGGCCCAGCAAATTTAATTAATTCCCAGCTGTCTTTTTTTATTTCTGGCCCACTTTTAAAAAAAATACCAGCCCACCTGCTTTATACGTGACTTTGTTACTCATTTCATAATTAGAATGCAATATATAATGCAAGTTGTAATTAATGATACGTATAATTAACCCCTTGAATTATGCGGTAGAATGATGTAATATATAATTTAAGTGCAGAATTACAACGTTACGTTTAGAAAACAAATACAAAGTGCAATTAAAGTACTTGAGAAGATATATTTCCCCAGTATACTTTAAACTTTGTGGGGTAACAACAGAAAATGTTCATACATTTGGGATTTTAAGCTGTCCTTCGACCCTATGTTTATTTTTTCTAAAGTAAATCCCAAAATATCAACTAAATTATGTATTAATTATAAGAACAAATTAGATTTCCACCATTTTGGAATGATACCAATATGTATTGCATGTTATGCAATTAAAACAAACCACATCCAAAGCAACATGTAGTATAACATATTAGCAGCTAGTATGTAAACAAACACAAATAACTTCATATATAATTAATAATACTAAATAGTACGTACATCCAAAAGTATCAACCCCCTCCTACTTCCATGGATGCATTCCATCAATAATCTACAACAATATAATCTAGAGGAAATTGTTTTACTCAAGCCCCCTTAAACATAATCTTCATCAGCTACCATTAAACAGACACACATTTGTACCTTCCTGATGAATGATCCCCTGCATAACACCATACCCGTGGGGCTGATATCCCAAGCAGCTCTAGTCTTTCTAATAACTACATATATTATAAAACACAACCCCAACTATATTTGGACACAAAAAGTGAATTTCTACTAAAGATTACAAAACCAGGGGCTCAAAATATCTACCTAAATAGATGAATGTTACCAAAGACCTTCAATAACTGGATATGCATTACCTGATCCCCTTATAATTTGCTCTCCAGCATATGGTTGGAACCTTTGAGTCTTCAAATCCCACGACCGGAATGTGCCTAATGGATTAACAAGTATTATAACTTTCTCGCGACTAGGCTCGATGAAATACAGTGGTTGAAATGTGATGACTGCGATCACACTAATCGGAACTACAAGATTGACAATGTGCCTAACCCAGGACTTATCATCTGCGTAATCAGTCAAAATCCACATTTCGATATCCTCATCCACCATATAGAAAGTAGGCATCATAACAATCGTATCACGATTTAGAGCAGTAAATGAATGATGTCTATGATCATGGTTAACTTCATTTGGCAGATCTATCAAACGATAACTCTCATCAACAAGATCAAAAGCAACGATATGTTTAGAATATAGCAACCAATGCACACAATAATTTGCATATACTACTGGGTGTGCAAACAAACGAGGATGTGGGAACTCACCAATATTCTTCCATTGGTTGGTGGCTTTAGAGTAAAGCTTGACCTCTGTCTTTGACTCCAAAGAGTGAAACAGGGACAACCTCACCACTTAAAATCTTCCATTCGGGGATTATAGCCAACCCCAAACAAAGCACTAGCTGAGTTCGTTCGTGGGGGGAACTTAATAGGGTCCGATGGAAGAGTAAAGCTCCGTCTTGTTGATGGATTTAGCAAATAGATTTCGTCATTCATCGTAGCGACAAGGACGTAGCTCTCACAGCAGGCAACATATTCCTCATTCCCTAAGCCGTAATAAACTACCCTTCAATCTCTCCGTTGACCGTTGGATGTAAAGAAATATTGGAGAGGGACGAAGCAATACTCCCGGTGGATGAGCGTCGAAAACCTATTTTGAAGGCACATATTCTTGAAATGCCTCCTGATGAAACCTTTCTCTGAAATTCTTTGGAACCACCATTTAGATAAAAGTTTGCATT